>BDMV01000010.1:40848774-40948526 GCA_008326285.1 Oryza officinalis | reverse complement strand
AAGTTCTGGTGGGTTAGCATGAGAAGAGAAATAGCTGAATTCGTCGCACTCTGTGACGTGTGCCAGCGAGTCAAGGCAGAGCATCAAAGGCCTGCAGGACTGTTACAGCCTCTCCAAATTCCGAAATGGAAATGGGAAGAAATTGGAATGGATTTCAACACAGGTTTGCCGAGAACGTCGTCTGGACATGATTCTATCTGGGTCATCGTGGATCGACTCACGAAGGTGGCTCATTTCATTCCTGTGCATACTACCTACTCTGGAAAGAAGCTAGCAGAACTCTACCTCGCAAGAATCATGTGTTTACACGGAGTGCCTAAGAAGATCGTATCGGATCGAGGAAGCCAGTTCACCTCAAAGTTCTGGCAAAAATTACAGGAAGAATTGGGAACCCGTTTGAACTTTAGCACGGCTTACCATCCGCAAACTGATGGCCAGACTGAGCGAGTGAACCAGATACTTGAGGATATGCTCAGAGCCTGTGCGCTTGATTTTGGAGGAGCATGGGACAAGAGTTTGCCATATGCCGAGTTCTCCTACAACAACAGTTATCAAGCCAGCTTGCAGATGGCACCATTTGAGGCGTTGTATGGCAGAAAGTGCCGTACCCCGCTCTTTTGGGATCAGACCGGAGAACGACAACTATTTGGGACCGAAGTCTTGAGTGATGCAGAGGAAAAGGTCAGAACCGTCAGAGAAAGGTTGAGAATTGCGCAGTCTCGACAGAAAAGCTATGCCGACAATCGTCGAAGGGAGTTAACTTTCGAAATAGGGGACTTTGTGTACCTTCGTGTCACACCGCTTCGAGGAGTACACCGCTTTCAAACTAAAGGCAAATTGGCACCACGCTTTGTGGGACCATACAAGATCTGTGAGCGTCGAGGAGAAGTCGCTTACCAGCTTGAGCTTCCACCCAACATGGCCGGTATTCACGATGTGTTTCACGTCTCGCAATTGAAGAAATGCTTGAGAGTACCGGAAGAATAGGCCAGCCCCGATCAAATTGAGATTCAAGAGGACTTGACTTATGTGGAGAAGCCGGTTCGTATTCTCGAAACCAGCGAGAGGAGGACCAGAAACAAGGTTACCAGGTTCTGCAGAATACAGTGGAGCCATCATTCCGAGGAAGAAGCTACATGGGAAAGAGAGGATGAATTGAAGGCTGCCCATCCGCACCTCTTCGCCAGCACCTCCGAATCTCGGCGTCGAGATTCCGTTTAAGGGGGGTAGGTTTGTCACACCCTGAGGTTCTCCCAAATCGTAAAAATCGAATTTAATAATTTATCTGAGAAATTGTTGAATTAAATCTGGAGAAAAACCCAATTAAATAATGCATTAAAGAAGTGGAAATGGCAAGGTGGAATTTTTCCTGAGTTCCCCATGTCAAAATACATTAACAGGATTTTTAGTGGAATTTTCAGAGCCCTAAAAATAATTTTAACCAATTAAAAACCCTCAAGCGCTATAAATAAATCCCTGGGAAATTCTTTTTCCTTTTCTTTTTCTTTTTCCTCTTCTCGGGCCGTCGGCCCATTTTCCCTTCCTCGGCCCAAGCCGAACGCCGCTGCCGCGCGCTCCTTTTTCCCTCCCGGGCTGGCCCAGGCCATTTCCCCCCCCGGCCCAAGGCCGCCGCGCCTCCCCGCGCCTCTCCTCCTTCCCGGGCCGGCCCGAGGCCGCGGCCCGAGCCGCCCGGAAGTCCGCCGCGCCTCCCTCGCGCCGCGCCCGCTGACGCGTGGGCCCGCGGCCGAGTCGTCTCCGACTCGGCCGGCGCCGCCGCTCGCGCCGCCGCGTTTCGCGGGGAGCCCGCAACCGCCGCCGCCGTGCCCTAGCCGGCCTCCTCCCCTATTTAATTCCCCGCGCCGCAACCCCTCTCCCGTTTCCCGAGCGCCGCCGCCCTAACCCTAGCCCGTGCGCCGCCGTCGCCGAAGCCGCGCCGCCGCCGTTTTCCGCCGTCGGTAAGGCCGCCGCCGCCGTCCTTTTTTTCGCCTTCCCCTCTCGGCGCCGTCGCCCGCCGTGCGCCTCCGGGCCGCTGCCGCGCGCACCCGCCGCTGCCCCCGCCGCCTCCCGTGCGCCGCCGCCGCGAGCCGCCGCCCCGCCGCCGCCCGTGCGCGCCGCCGCTCGGCCGAACCCTAACCCTAGCCGCCGCCCGCGTGCCTCGGCCGTCGGATCGGCCACTCGGGCCGATCCCGACCGCCCGCTCCCATCCCGCGTGGCCGCCACGTGGGCGCCGCGTGGCTGCCGCGTCGGCGCCACGTGTGCGCCACGTGGTGTGCAGCCGCCGCCGCGGCTGACGTCAGCCCTAGCCGCTGACGTC
The DNA here is from genome assembly GCA_008326285.1 of Oryza officinalis. Classification (NCBI taxonomy): domain Eukaryota; kingdom Viridiplantae; phylum Streptophyta; class Magnoliopsida; order Poales; family Poaceae; genus Oryza; species Oryza officinalis. Next base: position 40,946,212 of record BDMV01000010.1, on the reverse strand, counting down.
ATCGATGACGTCAGCCCTAGCCGCTGACGTCAGCAGTGACGTCAGCCCTAAGGGTTTATTGCGCAATAATTAATTAAGGTTTTTTTTTTCTGTTTTAGTAAAAACACAGATAACTTCAAAAATTCATAACTAATTCATCCGGACTCCGTTTTAGTCCGTTCAAGTCTCAGAAAATTCATAAAAATGCAGAGAATCCATTAAAAATAGTTTTGTTCTTTGTTTCAGTAGACTTATAGCATGTATTGTTGTTTGCTTTGTTTGTCGTGTAGATTCCGGTAATTCCGATTCTCCGGTTTACTTCGAAGTCGTTGCCGAAGTCGACCCAGCGCAAGAGCAAGGCAAGTCATACTTATTCATTTGATCATGTTGTACCTAAATTGCGAAACAGTCTTATTTTTCTCTAAATACTGCATTGTTTTATAATGTCATCTATGGGATAGTTTACCTATTGTACTCAGCCTTATATTGCAATTACCTTATTCCTTTGATAGCTTGGGAAATAATTTGAATAGTTGCTACAATAGAACTTGCTTAGCCCTGCTTAGAAACATTAGCTCACAAATAGGTTGTTTAAAGCTTCATTAATACTTAATGATGGTTATTTCATGTTGGCTCGCGATGGTTAATCGTGGGTGATTTAATTAAATGTTTCAACTAAAATATTGATTAATGGTGGGTTGTGAGCACATGGTTTTGATGGTCGTGCTCATGACGATTAAGGACCGGTTCGCGGGAAACCCTGGAAGAAGAACCGTGCGTACCACAAGCCAGCGTGGGCAACGGCTGGACTTGAAGTGTAGCTTTCCTCTAGCCGACGTACATTGGTTAGGGTGAGCGTGATGGAGTTTGGATGGGCCCTGCGACGGTCTATGCGGCTACCGGATTCACCAAGGCTCGAGGGGGGGCTGCCCACTGCCTTTTGAGGAGTGGGGGCGAAACCCGAGGTGGTACGATTGGTTGGAGGGGGTTATGCGAAGGGTCCTGTCACAGCTCCTTTTCCGGTATACCGTGGTGGTATGTCGGCGCACAGTAATGTGTTGTAGGACTGTGTCTTGTGGGTACAGATGTACACCTCTGATCAGAGTAAAACTATTCGAATAGCCGTGCCCGCGGTTATGGGCGATCAACCAGATTCACCGTGATTAGTTGAACTCTTTAATAATTTGACTTAATGGAAATGGTTTAGTTCAGGTGGATGGTTGGGCCTGTCGCAACGTGGTGTAACGTTGGACAGTGATGGTTTAATTATGACTAATTAATTCAACTGTTTTACTGTTTTTAACTATTGTTTTTAAATGCGTATTTTATGCAAAATAACCATTGCAGCTCTCCTTTGTTATTACTTGCATCATTATTTTCCTTTCCGGTATGACTTGTTGAGTACAGTGGGTAGTACTCAGTCTTGCTTTATTTTTCCCCACACCAGAGTTGGAGGTTGTTTCAGAGGAAGATTTCTCAGAAGAGTAGGCTTGTTGCTACCGTCGAGGAATGCCTGTGGTTTGGAGTCGCTACGTTGCGAGTGTTTAGTTTATTAGAATAGTTGTTTCCTTTTTCCGCTGCAGTTTTGTAAGAGATTTTTATTGTTTTGTAAGACGTGGATCTGTATGGCAACTTTGTCATTTGTGTACCCTGGCTGGTCCTGGACAGGGATTTTAATACACAATTTGCTTTGGAAATTCTGGTAGTGAATTTCTGGGCGTGACAATATCCGCACTGGAGTAAAAGTCCACAGGGAAGGATTCACTTTAGTGGACCTGGCCAAGGTTGGATACGCGGACGAACTGTTCGTCCCAGCGAAGCAGGTCGAGCAGATTTTCTATATACAAGACCCCGCTAACAAGAAGCTGCACGTCGTTAGGGATGGCAAACGAAGAATTGTTGGGATTGACAACGTCGTCGATGAGGAAGAATATAACCAGAATCTTCATATGAGACCTCAGATCGACCTTGACGATGATCCCGAAGACGAAGTGGCATACGCTCGTTCTGACCATTCGGAAGGCATATCCTTGTAAACAGAGTCTTCGTAGTACTGTAAATTGTAAATAGATATAAGTAATGAAGTATTTTGTACCGGCGCCTAATGATCTACATATTTTAAATTCATGTGTGTTTTAAAATTTAATAGCAAATTTACACTGTTTAAATAAGGCATAGGTTAACTATAATAATTTTTTAAAATTTAATGGCAATTTTAAACTAATTTAATAAGGCATATTTTAATTTAACAGAAATTTTACACAATCTAAAAATGTAATAGCAATTTTAAATCAGGTACAAGTTAATTATAATAATTTTATAACTTAAATATCATTATTAAATACAACTGATTAGGAATATTTTAATTCTATAGTGGGATGAGCTTATCTCTATCGGGCATATAAATAATGCCCGTCAGAGATGATCTTATCTCTATCAGGCGTATTAGCTCTGCCCGTCACGGATGATTGTCATCCGTATCGGGCTTCTTTCTTGTGACCGTCACGGATGATTGTCACCCGTATCGGGCTTCATTCTTGTGCCCGTCACGGATGACTGTCATCCGTATCAGGCTTAATGCTTTTGCCCGATGGCGATGACCTACGACTAGGTTTTCTACCGATCCAGATCTGACTCTGGATCGGTAGAAAAACTAAGTTTTTCCTAAGCGCCTCACCGACTAAGTTCACTCCTCACCAACAACTGCCTTCTCCCTCGAAGCGCCTCCTGACCGCCGCCGCCGCCTCCTGGACGCCGCCGCCTCCTGCACGCCGCCACCGCCTCCTGCACGCCGCCGCCGCCTCGCCGTCGCCGCCTCGTCGTCGTCGCCGCCTCCTCGCCCACCCCGCCCGTAGCATCTCCGGCAACATCCACCGCTGCCACACCGCCGGCCGTCCAGATCTGGTGAGACCCCGCGGCTCCACTTCTTGTTGATCCCTAGCCCCCCAAAGTGCAAATTTGTGTACATACATATTGATCTGTATAGGAGGATTGTAGTTTTACATTTTGATTTTCATATATTGCTATTTTGTTGTTTTATTTTCATACATATTAATCTATTAGTGTACATACAAATTTGTTGTTATTTGTCTATATGTATCATGCTGACATATAACTTGTATTAATGAAATTTGTTGTACTGACATTTAACTTGTACTGACATAGATATAACTATTTTCATACATATTGATCTATTAGTGTACATACAAATTTGTTGTTATTTATCTATATGTATCATGCTGACATATAACTTGTATTGATGAAATTTGTTGTGCTGACATCATACATATTACCTTGTTCTGCTCTGTCCTCTTCCTGCCACTATTACCCTGTGATTTCTTGATAAATGGCCAGTGATGAATGCTCAAAAACAGACCGTAAGAACAGACCATCTACACTTATTCTTTTTTTTGGGAACTACACTTGTTCTTTTTTCATACAAACAGCCCATCGACACTTGTTCTTTTTTTTAGGAAGCTACACTTGTTCTTTTTTGCATAATAGCAGACCATCTACACTTGTTCTATTTTTTTTTGGGGGAGACTTCACTTGTTCTTTTTGCATAAGAACAGACCATCTACACTTGTTCTTTTTTTGAGGGGGGGACTTCAGTTGTTTCTTTTGCATAAGAACAGACCATCTACACTTGTTCTTTTTTTAGGAAGCTACACTTGTTCTTTTTTGCATAATAACAGACCATCTACACTTGTTCTATTTTTTTTGGGGGGACTTCACTTGTTCTTTTTGCATAAGAACAGACCATCTACACTTGTTCTTTTTTTGGGGGGGACTTCAGTTGTTTCTTTTGCATAAGAACAGACCATCTACACTTGTTCTTTTTTTGGGGAGCACTACACTTGCTCTTTTTTCATAAGAACAGACCATCTAAACTTGTTCTTTTTTTTGGGGAACTACACTTGCAAATGATTGTAATTGATGCACAATTTCTAAGCAAAACTGAGGCCATATCTTAACCTTAGCATAAATTATATACACAACCAAAATAAGTTTTTCTATAAATTTTTTTAACTTTCTTGCCGTACAAAAGTTGTATAGAAAATGTCGCAGCAAGGCGAACCCATGTCAGCGACTGCTAGTGGGACAACATCGAGCCGGGCTACTAGGACCCAGAGTAAGATCCATAAGGAAGTGTACACCATAACAGAGGTGGACGATCTGGGATTTCCGACGGCTCCTGCGAAAGCTGTCAAAAAGTTCGCCACAATATGTGGAATCCTTGGGAGGCGGAACTTCACCATATGGAAGGACCACATCGATCTGGTCCCACAAGAAGAAAAAGATGAGGCCTGGAAGCAGTTCAAGGAAAGCTTCGAATACCCCCCAGAGGCCGAGGCAAGACTCAAGCGGCAGGCTATCCGCAAGATGGGCAACTTGAGGAAAAATTTCAAGACCACGTTGGTCACCGAGTACGTCCTCAACGCCGCCCAGCCAGAACCATTCGGGAAGTACCCGTTCATCTCACGGGTCGTGTGGGAAGAGTTCCATGCCGCAAAGTCAACCCCTGAGTCTCGGGAAAAAAGCGAGGCCTATAGGAGGTTGCAGGCAAAAAACGTTCACCCGCACCGGCTTGGCACCGGAGGCTACGCCGGGAAGCAGCATGAATGGGTCAAGGAGGACAAAGCTGCTGCTGAATCTAACACGCCGCCAGTACTTGGTGATATCCCGACCACCCGAGCAAGGAACTGGGCAAGGGCGAGGGTGAAGAAGAATAGTGATGGAACACTAACGTTCCCAAATCCCGAAGATCAAGCGGTGTACCAGAAAATCGTAAGTACCACACGTAGATTATGTTTCGGTAGGTTGTATCATACTCTTGAATAAATTCGTCCTAACTGCATCGCAGGTCGACCTGACTGCTGAGAGACAGTCCTCCCAAGAGGTCTGCTCACAAAGACGCGAGGATGACGTCCTCACGAAAGCGTTGGGAAGCGAAGAACACCGTGGACGGACAAGGGGCATTGGCTCCAATGTTCCATGGAAGCTTGGGTTTTCCCAATACGCGTGGCAGTACAGGAAGCACAGGCTTTCAAAGGCACAGAAAGATGCACGCCTGAAGGCACAACTTCGGGATGAGATTAGAAACGAGCTCCGAGAAGAGTTCGATAACAAGTTGTTACAAGTGGAGTCTCGGGTGGAGGCATGCCTTAGGGAAAGCGAGCCTGCTGCCGCTCCCATAGTAGAAACGAGCCCCACGCAGAGGCGTAGCAGCTGCGCATCTACTGGGGTGGCGGCACAAGAAACACCAGCCCCCAATGCGGTGGACCACATAACGGTAAAACCACCACAAAACGTATATGTTCTCCCCTAACCACAGTACATTATAACATGTTATAAAGATACGTATGAATCTAATGCAGGGACCCACATCGTGCACCCTAGTCGTTAGGGTGACAAAGGACTTTGCAATTCCTGCCGCAGAGGGTCTAGCGTTCAAGCCCACGCCAGAGACCCGAGTGCATGGGGGGCAGCTGCTAGCCGACCATGCAAAAGTTCAAGTGGACATGGTGAAGCCCGATTGGGTTGGCTTCACTCTCCCGCTCCCACCAAATGACGAAGTTCTAACCCTTGGAGCTGCACGCGGGACCTTTATCCAATGGCCCAAGCAGAACATTCAGATAAATTTAACTCCTAGGCCAGCACCAAGTGCTCGTCCGGCGCCACCGCCGCCACGTCCCCCTCCAGCTCTTGTATCTGCCCCTCCTGCCGTTGAAAAAGAAGATCAAGATCTCCAATTGCAGTATGATACAGATTTTGGGGATGACGGACAAGAGGTCTGCAGCAGAGCGTTCCTCCCCCCAGTCTCCACAAAAAGAAAGAGGGCGGCATCTTCTCCACCCAAGCTTGGATCACGCAAAAGAGCTGCTGGAAGGGGGAGAGGAAGAGGAAATGTGGAAGGGCCGCTTCTGGCTCCAAAGAAGCTAGATCTTGGCAAGGCGCCATCAGCTCCTAAAGAATTTACATTAGGCATGCCAGTGGTCGGAGACGACGCCTTATCAAAGATGGGCCCTGCATGCAAGGAGTTGCATGGGTACTATATGGAGAGGTCCAACGCAAGGAGGAAGCATAGAGAGACCTCCATGACGGGCCAGCACGATAGACAGCCGTTCCTCGGCCCTGAAGCCTTTATCGCCGTAGACTTTCAAGATCTATGGGACCTCTACAGGGTGCGAGCGGTCGACACCAACCTCCTTAAGTGCTACTCCTTGTGAGTATTCTTGCATACGAGATATGGTAATAACTATCCTTGTATTACGCTTACCCTAATTCTTGTCTTGCTTCTAGGTTAACTTGGAAGCATGTCCATCGTAATGCTCCCCATGTTGCTTTGCTCGATCCAAGTGTCGTCAACGAGACAACTATGAATTACGATCGAGCCAGCATGGTAGAATATATCAAGGACTTCTTATGGTCCCGCCAAGACAAGGACTTCATTATGTGTGCCTACTCTGAACAGTAAGCGTGTTCCCTACTTACAGTCAAACCTGCGACACGTATAGCTTTAGTATTTAACTTGCAATTTATTAATATCGCAGTCGTCATTGGATTCTCCTGGTCATAGTGCCGAAGTGGAGTTTGGTATACTACCTTAACTCCAATATCAAAAAAGAAATATACGATTGGTCGGCGATCGAGGCTACCTTGAACGATGCCTGGGACCAATACGTGGCAAAAGGCGGGAGGCATAAGGAAGGGCATCCCACACTCGGTCACAAAAAGGACTTTCCAGTACGTCAACAAGTTGGCGACCAGTGTGGGTTCCACGTCTGCCATAACATGCGGAGCCTCGCAGACAAGGTGACATTGCTCGACCTTGAGGTGTGTGCTTCAGTTGTTTATATACATTAGAGAGGAGATAGCACGATTCATACTAACTTTCCAATTATGTAGACTAACTTGACGCCTCGCATGCAGGAAAAACTTTCGGCAATTCCAGAAAACAACTTCAATATCATTAGAGAGGAGATAGCACAATTCATACTAGATGACCTCTTGTCGCCGAAAGGAATGTTTAGAGTCAAGTCCTAGTGGAAATAAATGATTTTGCGACAAACATTTGATTTTTGTAAATATTCTTTGTAATACAATTATGCACGTTCTTCTGTATATATTTGCATTTCTTAATTACATATATACTTGTTCCAATTTATAACTCAGTTTTACAGGTTTTGATGCATGTTGGCGGTTTTGTGAATTGGCTGTGAATTGGCTGAGAATTCTGTGAATTGGCTGAGAATTGGCTGAGAATTCTGTGAATTGCCTGTGAATTGGCTGAGAATTTTGTGAATTGGCTGTGAATTGGCTGAGAATTCTGTGAATTGGCTGTGAATTGGCTGAGAATTTTGTGAATTGGCTGTGAATCAGAAATGCTGGGAATGGGGTTGCTGGGATTGTCATTTTTTGCAGCGGGCATGACTAGCAAAGGCCTGAGGCTAGCCAAAAAAACGAATTTTATTTTTTTTTTGCTGACATCGTCATCCCTGACGGGCATTTAAGTAACGCCTGAAAGAGATAATAATCCGTGACGGGCTCCTAAGAAAGCCCGATAGGGATATAGTCATCCCTGATGGGCTCCTAATATAAGCCCGATAGAGATAAGTCATCCCAACCAGGAATATTTTGTATCAACAGGTGGAGTCAAACCTATCGGTGACGACCTCTTTGTTAAAGCCTGTTAGCGATTCTAGTCATCGGTGACGGGCTGAGTATTTTGCCCGATTGAGATTAGTTATCCGTGACGGGCTCTACCCAACCTGGTTTGACTTGTATTTCTTGGTCAATCTTATCTGTGACGGGCTGTATGGTTAGGCCCGATTGAGATAACGTTCATCCGTGACGGCCTTGTGCCCGATTGCGATAGTTTCTCACATCACTGACCTTTGGTCAGTGACGGGGGCCCTACCCGATAGTGATGAGGGTTAATGCCCGTTAGAGATAGCCGATCCCACGGTAGTGTTTGGAAGTTGATTTTGCTGATAGGGATAAGAGATAATAAGTTTGGGAAGTGGTCACCTAACTGGGAAGGACCCCATCGGATTCATCGTTGTGTACACAAAAATGCATATATGCTTGAAGGATTTGATGGGAAAGTTTTTGGAAAAGCACTTAATGGAAAATATTTGAAGAAATACTACCCAAGTGTTTGGGTTAACTCATAATCAGTTTTTTAGCTGATGTGTGTTACATCGCCTCAGGATGGTCGATATATACTATCGCCCTTAGAACAAAATTCTAGAAAGTATACAACGTAAAGAGCAGAAATAAGTTCGGCTCGAAGGCCGATGGTTATATTACACAAAAATGTATCAAATGTTTGGAATAGAAAGTTTCAGGATTTAAAACTATTACATTAACCAAGGTAGTTCTCGATTGCCGATATCGCGCGCAGACGAATTTGATCTACTTCGGTAATGGCGCATACGTCGTCGGCTTCCGAGCCTGGGACCGGTTTCAAAGCCTTATCCTGAGCGGCCAAGTGTTTAGCCGATGCTTTTAATTTTGCCTTTTGGTGTTCAATGGCTTTTGGGAGATCAGCTAACTTCTGTTCCGCTTGAACAATTCTCTGGCGTGTTTGCTCCAACTTTGCTAGGAGCTTGGCTTCTTCCTGTTTCAACTTAGTACGTTCTTTCTGAATTAATTCAGGGCTGATGGTTAGTTCATCAAGTTTGGCCTTATTATCATTGACTTGATGCCGGCTGGTTTGGATGGCCGATTCCATTGACTTGAGTTTAAGGCGATCTGCAAGTCTTTGTCTTGCTCGATGAATCTTGAATTGATGTCGTTCAAGAAAAGTTGCTGGCGTAAAGGCATCAATGATTTCATCAGGCAGCTGATCTTGGATTTCTTGAAAGCGACTTCTGATCGACCCACTATTTGCAACTAAGGCATCCAATGAGGCATTGAACCGATCAGCTATAACTTGCAGTCGAGCTCTCAAGTCTTCGAAAATGGGAGATCTAGTTTTACTGGTGGTTTCTTCATCTTCTTCATCTAGGAATTGCTTTATGTCAAAGGAGAACATGTCGGCTAAGTTCTGCAAAGAGGAACGGAAGTTAAGAGTTTGAACAAAAGTAAGTCGATAGAATGTTTGGAATTAATGGACTTACTTGTGCCATCGGCGCAGTGATGGTTGTGATGAGTTAGAAGAAGTATTAGCAAATTACTGATGGTTGTGAAAAAGAAAGATGATGTTTACCTTGACTTTATGGATTACTTGACGACGACGTGGTGGTGTTGCTTGTATGCTGACTTCACTGGTTCGTTCTTCAGCATCGGCTACAGTAGTATCCTCATCACCAGCATTTGTATCGGCTACATTCTTGGCAGCCTTATCTTCGCTCATGGCGGTAGCAGCTTCATCAATTTCTTCTTGTGCTACCTAATCCCTGAAGTATTGATCGAGAACTGGATCAATAGGGGAGAGCTCGTCATCGGCAGTTTTTTTGGACTTGGCAGTCTTGAGCTTTTTTGTCACTTTCTTGATGATCGGCTGCTTACGTTTGCCTACAACCTTGGAGATTGGTTCTCTGATCTGGCCATGGAGCAAAGACCCTACTAGAGGTGCAGTGAAGCTGATGATTGATGGAGCTATTCCTTCTCCAGATGGCAGTAAAGCCGGTGCATACACGATCGGCAGGTCGCTCATGCTTTGAGTGGGAGGACGAGCGCCATCAACCTACAAAATGGCTCGGTGCCTCTGTCGCTGCTCGGGCGTAGCGCCGGCGACCGCACGCTTGCTCACGAGAATGCGCCGCGTTCCTTCCCCTCGAAGCCAAAGACCGGAGCCCTTTAAATTCCGTCGCACCCCCTCCATTTGCCATAACCGGCCGTTCCGCCGTCGTGCCTTTGCCGCCGTTGTCGTCGTCCGCCGCCGGCTTTGTGGACGCGAGACGTGGACTCCGGGCGCCTCCCCTTCCTCCTCTTCCTCGGCCCGAGGCCGAGACGATCACGTCTCGTGCCATCCGTCGCTCGTCAAGGCGAACCTCCGCACCGCGGTAAAGCTCCCTTCATCCCCCTTTCCTTCATCTCCTTCCACCCCTAGGTCGTAGACGAGCTCGTCATCGCGCACCCGAGCTCGTAGATGCAGTAGAGCCGCCACTAGCGCCGCTGTTGGGCCGCCTTCGCTCGCCGCTTCGCCGCCGCTCTGTGCTGAGCTCCGCATGCCGTCGCCCTCGCTCCCGGGTGCTGCACCGCCCCTCCCGTCGCTCGGACCAAGACCGTGGACTCATGTAGGTGCTCCCCCTTCGCCGAATCAGCCCCAAATCTCTCCGGCGAGAAATCCCCCTTTTGCCGTCGACGATGGCCGCTACCGCAATCCGCTGCCTCCGGCCATGCCCCGGCGAATTCGAGCTGTTGGCTCACTTCATCGTGCATCGCCCTCTACTCCAGTGCTCTCCCTCTCGTCGGACTCGCGCCACGCTGTCCCGGAGCTCCGCCGTCGCTACACACCGTCGGATGCTGTCACAGCTTCTTCCTCCTCCCGCCGTCTGACGTGGTGCCACGTCAGCGCCACGTGAGCGTCAGTCCGTCGCTTCTCCCTCCTTCCTGTGCACGCGGTCCACGGAGAGCCTTGAGGCTGCGCATGGGCCCGCCGCGCACGAGTCCATCCGACGCACACACCCCGCGCTTGGTCCACCGACCCTAGCACTTTTTCCCTCCGTGCACCTAGCCCACGTGAGCCATGTCGCTGACAGGCGGGCCCCGCTCGGGAACCCGCGTGGTCCACCGTCGGCCCACTCGGCCTCGTCTTCCCTCAGGCCCATTTGGCCTCTCCCCGCGCCGCGTCCGTCCGTAGGCCGCCTTCCTCGCACACTGGCCCGCTCTGCTCGGCCGTGCTCACGCCAACTCCCTGGGCCGCACCTCGCGACCGACCCAATTACTCCCGCACTCGCCTCGCTCGGCCGTGGGCGGCCTTTGTGCGCCCGCCGGCCCGCGATTCTTGGCCGCTCCCGTGCTTTGCATTGGGCCACGCCTTGCACCGGCCGAAAAGTCCAAATCACGTCCCCTTTCCTTTTTCTTTTCCAAGGGATTTAATAATTCCTTTTCCTTTAGACAGAAAATCAATTAACCTTAGGAAATCCCTATCTTTTCAACAGCTCATCCGATTGACTCCGTTCAACTCCCAAAATTCCTCAAAAATAGAGACCCATCTAATGGCACGTTTAGTGGTCATTACTAGGGTTTCCTTTGAGCGTTTTGTTGAGTCGCCTCGTTTCGCATGTAGCTTCGGAGCCCATAGTTTCGCAGTGCGTGGATTTCGAGGAGGAAGCTCAAGATCTCGAGCAAGGCAAGTCACCTTTGAACATATTGAGCCTATATTTGAAATTAATTATGTTGCTTGTAAAATATTTATGCATTAATAGGTTTACACTGGAACTGTTTGCCCCATCTGCAAGGCAAATCGGTGGGCCTACCTAACTTGTTGCATTTGACCCCTTTCCTTGTTAATTGATATACCATGTTCCCTTTGTAACCACCTGTGTGGCACCTCGGTATTCGTGCACTTGTGCGAATATCGATGGTCACCTCCAAACTTAAAATCTGAAAACATCTTGGGTAAAACTTGATTTATGAAAGCTTTGGAAAACCCGAGACCTGGGTCGGTGCCTTGCGAAAGAAAAATGAGTTTTAAAAACAAAACTCGCGACGCAAGGCCATTCCTGGGTGGGATGCTTGTGTGGTCGCTTTTAAGGACCGATTCCTTTGGAGTTACATGCGAGCATATAACCAGTGCGACCACATGGGTGAATGGGACACCCTTGGCTGAGTAATTAGCTAGGCCGGGGAAATCTTGATGCCAAGGGACAAGTGGATTCGCCGGGGTGGTGTCGGGGAGGACCCCTGGGCTTCCTGGCATAGCATGGTCTGGGACCTAACCTGATGTTGGTCTGTGGGACCCCTCCCGTTGGCATAAGGTGACCCTGAGTTGGCTTTTGAAATGCCTTGTCGTGAAAGCCTCAAAGTCACCAGACGTGGCTGCGTTGCATGGGCTGGGTGACCCGGGTTAGTAACGTCGTGTGGGTAAAGTGTACCCCTGTTGACGCCAAATCTGTACTGCCGACGTAGATCCGGCGCGCGGACACACGAAGGCCTGGGAGATCTGCTTAGGTCCAGTGCAGGTCCTAAAATTGATGAAGCGCAGGCGTGCCAGTCAGTTTGATCCTGCTACTGACAAGATATGCAAAACAGCAGAACAGAAGGTCTATCGGCCGATAGGCCGATAGGGCAAAAACGTATCGGCCGATGAGCCGATAGCCAAAACAACCGATCAGCCGATGGGCCGATGGCGCGATTCCAGCTGATGCCGGTACCAGCCGATGTAGTTAGGGTTTCGAACCATCGGCTGTGTACTAAGCAAACATTTATATAGAGACGATCGGCCGACGATAACATGATGATGTAGCAATGTGATATAGCATAATCCAAATATAAAATAAATATTGATCCGAAGATTAAAGCATACATCGGCCATAAGTCCGATGGCATAAACTCTCAATAAGCAGATAAACAATATATACTCTGTTGTCATCGGCCAGATCCGATCTATATGTAAAACTCTTTAGCCGATGCAACATCCGGATAACTCATCGGCTGAAACCCCGATGAAACTCTTATTGGCAGCCAACAAGCAGGCTAGAGATTACGGTTCTAATCACGACTTAGTAGGTCAAACCGAACTGGTGCAGCACTAAGTATGAAAAGAAACGCAAGACCTAGACAATCAAGCCCTTGACTGATTTTCAGAGTGGTGGATACCTTAGCCAATCTAATGTAGCAAGGTGATTTAGTTAATACCGGCATAAACCCTAAAGCGAATCTCAACCGATAAGACTAAATCAAGAAACCAAACCAGATTGACTAAGATATATGATAGTAGGTGCTTACGTTGACGAGATCAGAACGTTGAAGCCCTAGCCCCGACAGCGCAGGCAGCCATAACGAGACTTACCCCTCGCGAGAAGGGCATGAACTCGCCGAAGAAGACGAAAGTAAAAAGATTGGCGATGCGCCGAAGTTGTATTGATCGTGAGATAGATTTACATGAACCTTGGGCTTACATATTTATACCCATAAACTAACAAAGATCCTAACAGATTAGGACTCAAACTTTCTTAAAGATAAAAGGAAAAAGATAAAGTCCTTACCGGACACTAACACACTTTCCTAAAGATAAAACAGAAAACTAACAAACTCTTCCTAATTAAGAGATACAAGCCGCATCCTCCTCAAATTCGGTCTCTCTGGATAAGATCTTCCCGAATCTAACAAGAATTCGACTGCTGTTGGTGGTTAGTTTGAGATAACCCCCATCGGCCGATGTAGAACTCTAGGCCGATACTAGCTTTGAGCCGATATAGATCCTGGGCCGATGAGGACTTCGGGGCTTACCAAATTCTGGTGTTAACAACCCCCTCTACAGATGTTAACAAACTGTTCGAACAGCAGTGCCCACGGTCATGGGCGGATGTGAGGTGATTACTTAGCGTAGTTTTGTTTAACTACTGCTTTGTGAACTGCTGTTGGTGTAAGGGAATCCTTTCAAGTGCTTGTCTTGTGGCTGTCGGGAACAACAGGACTCGGGAAGTCCGTATAACTGTTGGTAGGGAGCCACTCGTGCAGATGAAATCAATCTATACATTCCACTACTTCGGTCGAATGAGACGCACTTCCTCGTCCGTGCCGTTGAGAGGCACACACTTAGTTGCTTCCGAAAGCATTAAACTAAAATCGAACGCAAAAATAACTAGCCTTCCTTGGAAGCTTGCATTAAACACTTAATTCCCATGGCTTGCTGAGTACTCCCTTACTTACCCTTGCTCTATATAACTAACCCCTCCCCCAGTTCTCGAAGAAGAGGAGATGGACCCAGCTGACGAGGAGTTTTTTCAGGAGCAAGCAAACTTCGAGCTGTAGTAGGGTTTCGGCTTAGTTCCCAAGTCATGCTTGTGGCTTTGGGCTAGTCTCCACTTCCGCCTTTTTGTAATGCATTTGCGAACTCAGAGTCTGTTCGCAGTTCCAACAAAGGTTGTAACTCTACTCTATATAAAGAGACCTCTGTCACTGTGGTATTCATTCCTCCTGTTGTACCAGCACTATTTCCTAGGACTGGTACAGGTTTATAGGTTAATTTGGATCGTCTTACTCTAGCTTCCGTTCGTGGCTAGTTTGGGGCGTGACACGTATTACTGGTAAGCGGAGCGGCGAAGACTCAAAGGAGATACATACTACATAATAAAAAAAGTTATCGTGTAGTAAAAATTTTACAGCTAGTAATATATATGAGTACACGGTTATGATAGATAGAAGGGGTTAGAGTAATTTTTTTACATTACAAGGAAATAAAGAAGTGAGTTTTTTTTACATCAGGAGAAGAAGAGAGTTTTTTTAAATATCATGAGGAGATAAAGGAGTGAGAGTATTTTTTTTACACCAGGAGAAGAGGGAGTGGCTATAGGAGAGGGTGGGTGTGGCGGGTAGAGAGCCTAGTGACATAACCAATCGTGAAAGGTTAGAGTAATTTAGAGGATAGTTAGAGATAAGAATAATTATTTTAAATGGAGGAGCGGAAGTGAGGAGGGGAGGGGACGGGTCCGGGAGAAAAAAAAAGAGAAAAGCAGGAGAGAAAGGGATGGTGTGATGAGGCACGTTTAGCGCGCCCATAAAATTTGATATGTGAAATGACATTTTTGTAGTTATATTTGTAATTATTTTCATGAACACATGCAGGATTAGAAAAATTAAAAAATCCATTTTACTCTTGAACTATTAAAAGGACGCACTTTAATTTAGTCCGTAATAATGGTTCTTTTTTAAAAGATCTATCTAAAAAAAGGTTTATCGCAAGTTGAAAGTTGATAGGGCTGTTGAAAGTTGATAGGGCTACAGATGATAACATAACCTATGCAAACAAAGAAGAAGAATAAAAGAAAGAACAGTATGCATATAGTTTTAAATCTCAATATTTAAATCATTGGATGGCGGGTCTACCCATGCAACAGTGAATAAAAATAAAAATAATCAGTTAGTACGATGTAAGGTGTGATCGGTAGATCCTCCTACAAAATTCCAGCTTATAGTAAGACTTGTATAGGGAGAGAGAAAATTAAGAGAAATATCACTAGTGGAGTGTATAAAGTGAGCCATTTTCATTAAAATTGAGGGGTGGTAAAGTGATGAAACGACAAACAAAAGCAAATGCATAGAGGCAGGAGGAGAGATGGATTACAGTACATCTGAACACCTTACGCACGCACGTACGTACGTACGTAAAAGGAAAACTTAACAAAAGCGAAGAAATTAGAAAGGGAAAAAATGAAAGAAAAAACATTCATGCATATATATGGATGGATGGATAATGAATTAATAATGAAGCTATGATCGCGCGTTGTCGATGCCTGGTTATCGATCGATGAGGGATCGATGGATCGGAGCTAGATCATCTCGCAGTTTTGCATGGTTGTATCTGGCCCCGTACAGGTTATGTCATCCGTGGGCTGGTTGAGGGAGTAGTCGTCGTCTACCTCGCCGATGATGATGGGCTTGCAGCAGTAGACGGCCATGTGGCCAGTGGTGTTGTGTCCGTAGTATAGCTCGGTCTGGAGGGTGCCGTTGATCCGGAGCACGGCGTCGCGCATGGTGTTGCCCTTGGAGAAAAAATCGTGAAAGGCGGGAGGTTTTACACTACTCAAGTTGACGTTCGAAGCCGAGTTCGAGACAACCGTCGAGCGCGGTACCACGGCCATCTCGTTGAGGCGGTAGTTGTAGAATCTCGTCGGCGGCAGCGGCTGCGGCGACGACGACGACGAAGCGATCTTGCCGGCCACGGAGACCCTGACGTTGGTGTAGTAGACTCGGCCGAAGCCGCTGGGGTTGAAGGCCTGGATGGTCGAAATGAAGCTGAACATCCCCGACTGGTTCTGTGGGGGCACCACCTTTATAGAGCCGCCGGTCACCGTGATGGTGAGCGTCCTCTCGCGCCCGACCACCTTGATGGCGTGCGCGATCATCACCACGATCAGCACCGTCATCGCCAGGGCCACCACGTACCTCGCCGCGTTGATCCACCGGAATAATGTCGTCCTCCTCGTCGTCGATTTTGTCGCTGCCGCCTGGTGATCCGTGCCCATGCTAGCTACACTGAATTGTATATACTTGTATTGATTTCACTACTAACTACTTACCTAGTACTTCACTTCAGCTAGCTAGCTGTGATACCGCTCTATCTATATGCCTGCATGCTAGCAGCTGGTAACCAGTGCTTTGTGTTAGCATCTGATTCCAGCTGGAATATCGGCGAAAGAGGCTCTTGGGTTTTACTCTCACATCGATCGGTAATTGATGTTAGACAAGTTCTACAACTTAAAAGGTGTGACATATTTATTAATTACGTTTTGTACATGATCTAATTAGTACTACTTCCTTCTTTCACAAATACTAGATGTCGAGGTATGCATGCAGTAAAGTGATCGATCTTGCATACGCAAAAATATTGAGATTCGATATGCGAATATGATACGTGATTGCTACTATTTGTCAGATGAGCCTTTGAATTGTCTTTAATTTGATGTCTTCATCATTATCTATTGTCTTTTGGATCTACCGGTAAAAGAACAGGTGACAGAGTTTTGTAAATACCAGTTACCTGATCGATGCGTAGTTAGTCCCAAAACAATATTAATTAGTACATCTGTCTTAAAAATATACTTTCATTTAATTATAATTTTTTATAGTTTTATATGTGACTTGGAAAGGCAATAATACAACAAGTACTCCCTCCATTTCAATTTATTTATCATTCTAGCAAATTTTACATTCAACTTTATGGTAATTACACTGTACATTTTAGTAGATCTGTCTTAAAAATATACTTTCATTTAATTATAATTTTTGATAGTTTTATAATTATGTGACTTGGAAATAATAGAACAAGTACTCCCTCCATTTCAATTTATTTATCATTCTAGCAAATTTTACATTCAACTAGGAGGTATGGTAATTACACTGTACATTTTTAATTATTTTTTAACATTTTAAATTATTTTTTCAAAGTAAGTATTAAAATCTAATATTAGTACAACTGCATTGAAAAAAGATAGAAATGGAAAGACACATCTTTTTTAAGATAGTGGGTAATCCTGGCCTTCCCTTAAACAGAAACTACAGTAAAAATACATATCTAAAAATGCTTTAAAATGTAAGAATGATAAATATTTTGAAAAAAAAAGTTGAATGGTATAATGGCAAGTAAATTAGTAAAACGGAGGAAGTACATAGGAGACTGTCGATGTTATAAATGACAAGTAAAAGGAGAACACAGAGAGAGAGAGCACCCCTCGAGCATGTGAAAAGAAAAAAAAATGCAGCATAGCAAATCAAAGCAAAAGAAAGCGACCAGAGTAGGGACAACATGATCCGTTGCTTGGTTAATACTCATACTACCGCAGCTAACTTTATTCCGATTGTTCAATCAAAAAAAGCTTTATTCCGATTCGGGCACTCATATGAGATAGATGTTCGCGTGCGTTGCGTTGCATGAGGCCAAAGCATAATTCGAAACTTCAAGGTTGTCGATCTAAAGATTAGTTTTACAGGTGGTCTTTACTAACAGTACAATAAATATATATAGTCAGCCGTAAATAATTAATCTCGTGATCAACACGTACGGAGCTAGCAGCAGGGGTTTCCAATATCGGTGGTAATCACGCTTACTTTCAGGACAATAATAGTAAAGCTGTGGTAACTACATTAAATTTAAATAATTTTAAAAAATAATTTAAATTTTTGATAAGTTTTCCGAGGTTACGGGCTGCGGTTACTGTCGGAATGCGACAACCGGCCGGCCAGCCTCAGGGAAACCCTGCAGTAGCCCTGCCCCAAAGGCAAAATACGGAGGAGAAGAAATAATTAAGTAAGAAGCCGGATCGATCTGTAAACGTACGTGTATATATAGTAGCTAGCTGCTGAGTCTCGTCTCATTTGAGCCAGCAGCTAATTAAGCTAGCTAGCTGATTCAACGTCTTACATACACGGAAACATATACACATACAGTCACTAGAAGCACCTAGCCATGGTTGACGACGGCGACAACGGAAAAGCATCGTCATCCTGGAAGGGCCAGCGCCATTTCATCGCGCTGGCAGCTCTGGGCGGAACCGTCGCCGCGACCGTGGTGGTGACAACCATCTCCGTGGTCCTCCGGCCAGCACACGTCGAGTTCGCGGTGGAGAAGGCGACGAAGAACATCACCACCGTCGGAGGCAACAATGATAGGGCCATGTACCTGAACATGACCGTCACCACCAGGAGAACCAGCGGGCAGGGCCGCGCCATGGTGAAGTACCGGACTGTGTTCGTCGACCTGGTGGCCATGGCGAGGTCGAAGGATTCTATGCAGACGGAAACGTACCGTGCCGAGTTAGAGACGAAGCTCCCCGTCGACTACCTGGAGGCCGGCGCCGGGACGCCGGCGATGAGCATCAACACGTCGCTGCTCCTGGTGGGGAATTCGATCACGGATAGCATCCTCGGCAAGCGGGTCAACAGTACAGGCAACATCATCGTTGTTGTCTCGGCGGAGGTGATATTCAGGATCGGCGTTGTCAACACCAGGGTGTACAACATCGTCGTGAGCTGCCCTGGCGTCAAATTCCACCTCATCAACGACACGGACGCCACGCCAGTCATCTGCACCGGCTAATGAGAATATATATATATACTCCTTTCGTTCTAAAATATAACAACTTTTAATTGGATGAGACACGTTCTAATACTTATGAATTTGGATAGAGGGCCAGTTCAAATTCATAGTAATAAAATATGTCCCATCCATCAAAATATTATTATATTTTAATACGAAAGAAGTATATATATACACGGTGGTGCTAAGTAGAGCGTAGCATTCTACCAATCTTCTAGTGCGCCTCTGCCCGTTCCCTGTTCTTTTTTTCTCCTTTTTTTTCCGTTGCCAGCGCATCTCTATCCCATCCCTGCACCTCCCCCACGTTCCCACTTCCCTGTCTCAGTAATAAATTTACTATTTATTTAATCTGTATCTGTCCTCCTTTTCTGTCCCAGTAATAAATTTACTACTCATCTACTTTCTTCGTCCTAAAATATGTAAGGTTTTATTACTACTCATCTGCTTTCTTCGTCCTAAAATATGTAAGGTCACATCCCATCGTAGCAACATTTTGGGACGAATCTGTATCCGTCCTCCTCCGCTCTTACCGAGTAAAAAAACTATGTTACCGAGTAAAAAATTTACTTACCATAAAAAAACATCTAGAGTTATGATCTCCATCTCCAGTAAAAAATTACTTCCCATAAAAAACACATCTCGTGACCTCCATCCTCATTCAGTTAAAAAATTATACTCTCATGACCTTCATTATTACACGGTTACCAGTGAAACATGATCTCTCCCATATTTCACCGGTAGTAATATTTTCACTAATAGATTTATTTTGTTTCACCGGTAATTAATTTCCCTCTGAAATAGATTATCAACAATAAAAAATTTTACACCTGTGTATTGCTACCACTAGTGGAGAAGGGGTTTTTAACCCCGGTTCGTAACCCCCTGTAGTCCCGGTTATGCAACCGAGACTACGAATCCGGGACTAAAGATGTCCATCTTTAGTCCTGGGTAAAATAACCGGGACTAAAGATGGCTGCGCCATTGTTGGCGCAGAATTTCGACCCGTCCAGCAACCAAACGGGTTCCGCGTTACCACGGCGGCCTGGGAGATCTGCTTAACTCCAGTGCAGGTCCAAATGGCTTGCCTAGTCGTAAGTAGAGCGTGCCAGTTGATTTGATCTGCAATCAACAAGAAACAAGTAAACCAAGTTAGAAAACAATGGCCGATCGGTCGACAGACCGATGACACATTGTCATAGCCCAGCCGATAGGACAAAGCTATATCGGCTCACTTAGAAAATAAGTAAGACATGAATCTAATCTTATCGGCCTTCATTAATATGTAGACTTCAACTAATAAAACTGGCCGATAAGGATGACAAAGATAACTACACCAGCTAGTACTCTAGTGCAACCTTATACGAGCCAATCGGCCAGTATAAACACGTTAGCCATAAAGAAATCTTGAGATTACCTCATGATCGACATATTTATACTTATCGATCTGCACATATAAGTGACAAACATATGCAAGAAACATAAAGCAATCGCATATGTTAGGTAAGACCGGCTGAAACCCCGGTACTATCCTTAATTACAACCGAAAACAGGCTTTGTGTTAGATCTCAAAACAGGACTAAAGTCGATGGCAACTCGAAGTGTGAATTGAGACTTAACACCAAGAAAATCAAGTCGTCGATTGCTTTTGGGGATGGCAGATGCATTGAACAATCTAGCCAAGCCTAAGAATTAAACCATCGTCAACAATAAACCCTAAAGCGAGTAAACCGCTGGCAAGGCTTAATTAAGATACCTGTCAAAACTATTCAAAACATGATAATCGACGATCACATCATCGAGGCTTAACGTGTCTAAAGCGACACGTTAGCCCCGACGATGCAGATCGTCGGGGACGAGTTCTTACCTCTGCTCCGAGGAAGCAAGAACTCGTTGAAGGAGACCTCTTGCGAGGGTTGGCGATGCGCCGAAAGTAGATTGATTTGATTGTGTGATTGATTGAGAGAGTTTACATGTACAAACTATCGGGATATTTATACCCGAGATTACAACAGACCCCTTGTCGGGTACGATCTTATCTACAACTAACAAACAAGTCTTTGCGGCAGACTCTAACCACAGATTAGATCTAAACTACCTAATTTACAAGATACAATTGCCTAAAACCGAGCTTTATCTCTATTTGACAACTTCCTTGAAGCTTACTTCGAGCCCAGACCAAGCCCACGTTGACACTGTCAACTCACAACCCGCATCGGCCCACGACCAAACCAAATCCGTATCGGCCGATACGTTCTTCATAGCAACACCTCCCCAGTCCGATACGGTTACCGGGTCCGATACAAAGCCTGGTCCGACTCCAACTTAATCCTTCCTCTCTGCTTCGGTTTCCTCTTTCCTTTCCGAGTCGATTACCAAAATCCGTCGTTAACACATGCCCCCAATTCCGCTTCATTATATAATGTGGCGGAATTAGCTCCAGGGAACTCATCGACTTTTTGCTAGGTCTAACCTGAAAACCGCACAGATCCAGATTCGAACTCTTTCGCCGCCGATTCAACAAACTCCTCGTGTTCTTCAACTCCAGCGACCCCTCGGCGTCTCGTCAACATCGACCCCCTTCACAACGACCCCTCCAACAACAACGATGGCCTCCGTCCCGTTCTACGCCTCCGAGATCCCTGCGGTAAGTCAATTCCTTCAAAGTCCGCATTATTACCTTTTCCGCCGATTTCTCCAAGTTAGGTTTTTACTTTCTGCCCCCCTCAGGCCTTATATTCTCATCGTTGTTCTCATGATTTAGGTCTTCAAAAACCAAATCTTGATTCCGACCGACGATAAATCCCATCGCTTTCTCCTGTGCCCCATGGGCGACTGCGACCCAACCTGGCTAATCAACGCCGAAACAGACAGAATTCCTTTCAGGCAAGCCAAACCCACTGTCTCGGCGTGGAAGCACACCTTCAGATCATGGCCATCAAAGCTAAACGGGTATAGGACCTGGCACAAAAGGATTGCTGCCGTCAAACAAGTCCACTGGGACGAGATTGTGATCGGCCAATGCATAACTCTTTCCCTGGCCGATACCAAGAAGAATGAGCCACTAATGTCAGCTGCCAGCTACTTCTGGTCAAGTACCTTGAACGCCTTTATGTTCAAGCAAGGTCCGATGACCCCAACCCTCATAGATATCAAGGTACTCACAGGATTGGATATCAGCTCCGAGATCAACCCCTTCAGCCAACTGGTAAACAGCAGCCACAAGTTGAAGACCAAGAAAATCGGAGGCTGGTCCGGATATATCTCTGAACACATGGAACAGGGATCGGTCTCAGAGCGAGAGCACGTAGCTTTCCTGACATTGTGGTTGGAGAGATTTGTCTTTTGCGGATCGACCTGTGGCCCCACTACAAACTGTCAACACTTGGCTCAAGCTTTGGTCGACAAGAGACAAATCCCCTTGGGCCGATACCTTCTAGGAGCTGTATATCGGCTACTCCATGTTTCCACACAAGACTTGATGCTCAAACAGACTGTGGCTCATGGAGGACCATGGTGGTTCATTCAACTCTGGCTAACCATATACACCAACACCATGGTTGATCGGCCACCTCTATCAGATTCTCGCTTCCCATCAAAATATGCCGATCACGAAGACCCCAGGAACAGAAGATGCATGTCCTACGGGGAAGCAGCCTCCGTCTACCCCGGCGCAGATCAATCGGCCGATGACATGGCTACATGGTTCATCCGTTTCTTCACCGGCCCTCCATCAGCCAAGATGGATACATTTGTCTATACATCGGACCGAGACTTCGAGCTTCCAGATGATCTGCAACTGAGCTTAATAAATGATGACATGGAATCAAGGGAATTATTCATGATCGGCCTCACTCCATGCCTGCTCCCAGTAGGCGTCTTTCAGGGAAGGAGCACCAGCTTGTCCTATGAGTTTTACACCCCAATGACAGCTGCTAGACAATGCGGGCTCGGACAACTTCCCATTAGCTTGCATCTTCCTAAGCTCCTAGAGAGCAGAGGCACAGTCCCATCGGCCCTGGTTATGAACAAAGCAATGGAAATCGAGCTCCCCAATCTTGGTGACTGCGATCGGCTGCATCTGAATGCCTTCGTGCACATTAGCTTCCAAACTTGGTGGCAAGAGTGGGCCGCTCACATCTTTCATCAATCGGTCAGGTTCTATGTGACAGAACTTATCCAAGGCATCAGCCCTCAAGTCCCAGATGAGCCGATTCCCTCTGTGAGCAACAGTGGACGGAAGATCTTCTACGCTCAAGCCATAGCTCCATCGGGGTCAACCGTCCTGGAATCCATCATCGGCCTCACTGCCCCAAAAGTGGCGTCACTTCTCCAAGGTCCGATGCCTAAAGAAAACCCCAAGAGAAAAGCACCGGCCAAAGGCAAATCACAGAAAGCCAGCAAGAAGGCTAAAACAGATGACCAGGCCGATGCCGAAGAGCTAGACCCCTCCTTGGAAGAATTCCTCGAAGAACAAGTGATGGAGGAGGAAGTCGATGCAGCAGCGGCCGATGCACACGAAGAAGAAAACCCATCGGTCGAAACCACCCAAGAGCCATCGGCCGAAGCTGCGGAGATCCCACCGGCCGATGACCAAGATGATGCCCCGCAACCAAAAAGGACCAGACACGCAGTTCGCAAGGTCAATATAATCTCTTCTTTGTGTTTACATAATCTCCTTGTGCTGTCACACTTTAACTTCATATCCTTTTCAGGCTGCGGTGTCATCTGTGTTAAAGGAGAAAACTCAATCGGCCCCTTTGCCAAGAACCAAGAAAACAACTTTGCAACGGCGCGAACGAGCCAAGGCACGATTGAGGACCCCTTCTCCTTCTCCACCACCCTCTCCGACTGTCTCGGTAAGAGTTGATTTTTTTGCATTATTTTTCTAATCATATAACCCTATTCACCAATTTCCTGCTTTCTAAGCCTAGGGCTCCATCACCTTCACCACATCGGCCAACCCCCTCGCCTACTATGCTGACACAGTAAAGGAAGGCCGATGCAAGCACCACAAATGCTCCAACACAGGTAACCACGATTACCCTGATCCCCTTTCTGCCGATTCCTGATTAACAAGGCTAACCTCGACCCATGTTGATATTTGCAGAACCTAGTCGATATGTTCTCCTTTGATATCGGCCAGTTTCTTGATGATGAGGACAAGGAACTACCCAGCACCACCAAGGCGCCAATCTCTGACGAACTAAAGAACCGACTGTCCGATATCGGGAATCGGCTAGAAGCCTCGCTGGAGTGTTTGGTAGAAGACTGCTCCTCCATCAGAGCCAGGGTACAAGAAATCCAAGACGAACTGCCCGAAGACCTGATGGAGATCCTTACGCCGGCCATCTTCCTGGAACAATACCGATTCAAGCTTTTCAGAGCAAAAGAAAGACTTGCAGAGCGACGAGAGCGCGAACAACTGGAATCGGCCCTGTCCGCTAGCAAAGCTCAAGTGAACGCCGATAAGACCAGGTTGGACGAGCTAGCGGTGGAGCCGATTGTGCTGAAAAATAGGCTTGAAGAACTCCGTCGCCTCGAGGCAGAGCTAGAATCGAAGCTGGCCACTACACGCCGAGAAATCCAGGAAGTCGAAGCCGGGATAGCTGCATCACCCAAAGTCATAGAAGATCAGACGGCAAAGCTCAAGGCATCGGCCAAGTACCTCGCGACCCTAAGCAAATCACTAAAACCGATCCCAGGGACGATGGCCGATGATGCCCAGGCTATCGAAGACGTTGAGCAGATTCGCCGTAAAGCCATTGCCGCTATTGCAGACTTCATAGGGTGATGTAGCATATGTTATTTCTATAATGTATAACCATACACCTTATCGGCCATGCAGCCGAATTTGTTTTGAAAATTCTGTTGAAAATTCCAGCCTAACTTATTGCTTCTGAAATCCTATCACACATTATCGGCCGTGCAGCCGAATTTGTCTTGAAAATTCCAGACACATATATCTTTAATACGAACAATCTCATTATAAACAATCTCATCGGCCAGAGAGCCGAAGTTAATCGCCAAACTGAAAAATCCTTGAAAATTCCTGTATATATATATGCCCCCCAAATTTTGGAAGATGAGGGCTCATATTCTGAAATTTTGAACTAAGGGCGATAGTATTTATCGGCCATCTAAAGACGATGCTTGACTACATCGGCTGTAATCATAAATCGGCTAGAGGGCCGATCATGAGTCAATCCAGATACTGGGATAATATTGTTTCAAGTATTTGCCATTGAGAGCTCGTCCATAAATCTCGCCATCTAATCCCTTGAGCAGATAGGCATTGTTAGGAACACATCGATGAATTCGAAAGGGGCCTTCCCAATTAGGTGACCATTTGCCGAATTTATTATCTCTGGAGCCAATCGGCATTATTAATTTCCACACAAGGTCTCCTTCCTCAAACGATTTGGCAACGACCTTTTTATTATAATGACGGGCCACTCTATCTTTATCACGCTTGATTTTCTCTAAGGCCCGTAATCGAACATGTGCCAAATCATCCAATTCATCAACCATAAGATTATGGTACTCATCGGCTGTCAAGTCGTCTTGCAAAGCAATCCTTCTTGAGCCGATGGCGGTTTCCCACGGCAGTACGGCTTCATGCCCGTAGACCAGCTGATAGGGAGGCACTTGGATTGCGCCATGGCAAGCCATCTGATACGCCCAAAGAGCATCGGCTAGCGTTGTATGCCATTGTCTCGGCTGTTCGTCAATTTTCTGCTTGATTAATTTGATTAAAGACTTGTTGGAAGCCTCTGCCTGCCCATTGGCCTGCGCATAGTAAGGAGAAGAATTGAGTAACCTGATGCCCATGCTGTCAGCAAATCGGACGAACTCGTCGGACACGAAGATTGATCCCTGATCGGTAGTTATTGTCTGAGGTAACCCAAACCGATATATGATGTGCTCCTTGACGAACTGAATAGCGTCTTTGGAATCAACCTTCTTGAGAGGAACGGCCTCAACCCACTTTGTGAAGTAATCTGTAGCCACTAATATATACTTGTGTCCCTTACTTGATGGTGGGTTTATCTGGCCGATCATATCTATTCCCCATCCTCGAAACGGCCACGGCTTTATGATTGGATGCATAACCGATGCCGGTGCTCTCTGAATTGCTCCAAATTTCTGACAATCCTGACATCCTTTATAATACTTGAAGCAATCTTCTAGCATGGTTGGCCAAAAATATTCGACGCGCTTCATCAGCCATTTCATTTTATGGGCCGATTGATGGGTGCCACAAATCCCTTCATGTACTTCGCTCATAACGGTTTTAGCCTCCTCAGGACCTAGGCATTTGAGTAGGACACCATCAACCGTCCGATAATATAGGTTATCGTCCAATAAGACATAGCGTAAAACTTTATATTTCATTCTGCGTGACACCGATTGGGAAGGGTTTCTCAAATACTCAATGATATCAAACCTCCAGTCATCGGCGTGCACGAGAGCAATCTGAATTGGAACGTCTTTAGCCATCGGCCTGTATCCCGATGCCCCCTGAGCTAGATCATTGGCTTCAAAATTCTGCTTCCTGGGTATATGCCTCATCGTTACGATCCGGAAACCGTGTAATAACTCTTTGCACTCCTCATTATAGACTTTGAGAATATCGTCTCTGCACTCGTACTCCCCAGAAAGTTGACTAATTACTAGCTGTGAATCACCAATGATTTCCACGGCATCGGCCTCGACTTCTTGTAATAACCGCAAGCCTTTAAGCACCGCTTCATATTCTGCTTGATTGTTGGTATAATAAGGCTTGATAGTGAAAGCGAACTCAAAACTTGCCCCCCGAGGGGATATGATGACTAGGCCGATACCGCAACCGTGTCTGCAGACGGATCCATCGAAATATAACGTCCACGGCACAATGTCTGCATATGCAACTGAGTCATCTCTATGTTGAACGATGAAATCGGCCAGGGCTTGTCCTTTGATCGCTTTGGCCGATTCATATCGAAGATCAAACTCTGTTAAAGCAAAGATACACTTCCCGACTCGTCCTTTCAGCACGGGGGCCGATAGCATGTATTTCATCACATCGGCCTTGCTCACCACTATGCACTCGTTGGAAAGCAGATAATGCCTCAATTTAGTACATGAAAAATATAAACAAAGGCATAATTTCTCCACCGGCGTGTACCTTGTCTCAGCGTCTAACATTCTCCTGCTGAGATAAAAAATAGCTCTTTCCTTGCCGTTAACATCTTGAACCAAGACTGAGCCGATGGATTTCTCATCGGCTGACAAGTACAATTTGAATGGAACTCCTTTTTGTGGAGGAATTAAGACCGGTGGAGAAGTTAAATATTCTTTGATATCGTCTAGCGCTTTCTGTTGCTTGTCACCCCATATGAATTCTTCGTCGTCCTTTATTTTCAACAGTGGAGTGAATGGCTCTATACGGCCCGACAAATTTGATATAAAACGCCGGACGAAGTTGATCTTGCCAAGCAGAGACTGTAACTTGGTCTTGTTTTCTGGAGGCTTGATTTTCTTGATGGCATCGATGTTCTTCTGTGTGATTTCAATCCCCCTTTCATGGACCAAGAAACCCAAAAACTGACCGGCCGATACGCCAAAGGCACATTTGTTAGGGTTCAACTTCAAACCATATTTCCTTGCCCTTTCTAGTACCTTGCGTAAGTCGGCCAACTGCATATCATGTTCTCTTGACTTTACGATGACATCGTCTATATAAACTTCAATCAGAGAGCCAATAAGATCATGAAAAATGTAATTCATAGCCCTCTGATACGTAGCTCCAGCATTCTTCAAACCAAATGTCATGACGACCCATTCATATAGGCCGATTGCCCCTGGGCACCTGAAGGCTGTCTTATGAATGTCCTCTTTAGCCATAAAGATCTGGTTGTAACCCGCGTTTCCGTCCATGAAACTAATGATCTTATGCCCAGAAGCAGCGTCGACTAGCAAATCGGCCAATGGCATAGGGTACTCGTCTTTGGGCGTCGCCTTATTTAGATCTCTGAAATCGACGCATACCCTTAGCTTGCCGTTCTTTTTCAATACCGGAACTATGTTGGAGACCCACTCCGCGTATCGGCAGGGCCTGATAAAGTTGGCGTCGTAAAGTCTTGTGATCTCTGCTTTTATGGCTTCGTGCATATCGGCCTTAAACCTCCGAGGAGCTTGCTTAAAAGGCCGATAGCCTTGTTTGATTGGTAGCCGATGTTCTACAATCGATCGGCTTAATCCTGGCATCTCATGGTATTCCCATGCAAAACAATCTCTGAATTCTTTCAAAAGATCTATCAAATTATTCTTGTATTCCTTTGGCAAATTAGCGCTTACATACGTCGGCCTAGGCCTATCACCTATTCCTATATCAATTTCTTCCAATTCATCGGCCGACGTAAAACCTTGTCCCAACTTGCCATCTAATTCATCCACCGCGTCATCTGTGTAGGGGTCATTGTCAACGGCGGATGGTGCATCTTCGCTAAAGTAATCGCTTATCTTGATCTTCAATTGTCTCGATGTCGCAGTCGGTTACCTTGAGGAAATCGGCGTCCCAGACTCGCCCGGACAAGCAGTCGATTCCCTCCATCTCCCAAACTGCGAGATCGGCATTGGCGACATGTACTGACCGATCGGCCTGCACGATCTCGACTTGGTCCCCTTGCCATTGCATGAGGCATTGGTGCATTGTTGAAGGGACACAGCAATTTGCGTGGATCCAATCTCGTCCCAACAACAAGCTGTAGGAACCCTTTCCATCGAAGACGAAGAAGGTGGTGGGAATTATTTTGCTGCCCACGGTGAGTTCCACGTTCAGGACCCCCTTCGCCTCGGACGCGTTGCCACCGAAGTCCTTTAATACCATATTTGTCTTGATAAGATCCTCAGGTACTTTTCCAAGCTTCCTGAAGGTCGTGTATGGCATTAAATTGACTGCTGCGCCACCATCGACCAGCATCTTCGTCATCGGTCGCCCGTTGATGAATCCTTTGATGTACAACGGCCGTAGATGTCTGTAGCTGGCGTCAACTGGCTTGTCGAAGGTGGCTTGGTCTGGTGACAACCGTAGCCTGGCTGAACTTTGTTCCTCATCAACCATCGCTTCATCGGCCGCCTGCACACTGTATTCTGCTGGCAATATAAACACCATGTTAACAGGCGCCGATGCCGTTTTCTTACCTTTTGAAGCTGAGTAGCTCTGAGCTGTATTGGAGGTGCCCTCATCGGCCCTGGCCACCGTGGATTTTATTCTCCACTCTTTTCTGGTCTTGGTTGGCCGATGGGGTATTTCAGCTTGTTGCTCTTGGATTTGCTCTTTCCTCCTCAACCTCTGAACCCGCCGCTTCTGTGTCTTGGTGAATACATCGCTTGGGCACCATTGGGGGTTCTGGACTTGCTCCTCATCTTCATCGTGTTGATCTTGGTGCATCGGCCCCAGCCTTTCATGCACGGATTTCCGTTGCTTGGCCGGCCGATGCGCTTGTCTGCTTGAGCTGCCCTGATAAGAATCTTCTGCACCACTGCATGCAGGGCACTCCTGGATAGATGGCAACCTCATCCCTTCATTCCAGCAGAAGCGAAAAAACTCGCACTCCCAGTGTGGGTCGTAGGAGTTGTCTTGATCGGCTTGGTCTTGAGCTTGTTCCTCCCGCCTCCGCTGATATTTTCTGATCAGACCCTCGGAGGTCTGATGAGACCGCTTGCCAGTCCGATGACCACCGCCATCGGCCCTGTCTGCCCGCACCATGTTGACTGGGAACGGGTGGCCTTCAATCTTCATCGGCCGCTTGGCATCATCGATTTTAATTCTGCCCTGCTCGATGGCCGATTGAATTTGTTGCCGGAAAATCTTGCATTCATTTGTATGGTGTGAATAGGAATTATGCCACTTGCAATATCTCCTTTTCTTGATGTCTTCGGCCGATGGCAATACGTGACCTACTGGCAGTTGGATCTGCTTTTCTTGCAATAGCAGGTCAAATATTTTATCGGCCTTGTTGATGTCGAAATCATATTTATCTTCTTTATCTCCTTTCTTGGCCCACTGGCAAGTTGTTGATTTCCTCATCCGGGCCCACTCGGCTAGGTCGACATCAGCGTCTTCATCGTCGTCATCGTCGGAGGCGTACTGATAAACAGTGTTAATCTTTTTTGCGAACTTCTTTGCCTCCTGGAATCGCTGCTCGTGGGCCGATACACGTTGTGCCAGCTGAGCGAGGCTGTCAAATTCCTGCGAGGAGAACCTCTCGCGTATCGGCCCTAGCAATCCCTGAAATGCCAGGTCGGCCAACTGGGAATCGGTCAGACTGAGGCTATGACATCTGTTGCGTATGTCTCTGAACCTTTGTATGTACTCAGGGACCGATTCATCCACTCGTTGCCTGATGGCAGTCAGATCTGATAGTTTCATCTCTTGTACGCCATTGTAGAAATATCTATGAAACTGTTTCTCCAGATCTATCCATCCTCTGATGGAATTGCAGGGCAAGGAAGAAAACCATGTGAATGCAGACCCTGATAAGGACAGAGGGAAAAACCTCACCCTCAACGCCTCGATAGCCGATGCCTCCCCGCACTGTGCTAAGAATCGGCTGACATGCTCATATGTCGAGACGTTCTCCTGTCCCGAAAACTTGGAGAAATCCGGGATCTTGTATCGGCCCGGCAATGGTACCCTGTCAAATTCCTCGGGATACGGGTGCCGATACACTGTAGAGTTCTCTTTGGGCTTCAAGCCGAATTGATCTCGCATCACTTCGGCTATCATGTCAGCCCAGTATCCTGCGGGCCGATGCGGGAGGTCCTGCTGGTAAGATTGTTGGAGGCCCTCTGCTTGATAGTGCCTGGGGGAGTACGGTTGATAGTGGTGATCCAGGTTCTGCGCGCCGTACTGCCCTGCGGTGTACTGCTGATAGCCTTGCGGCACGTTGTACGCAGCTGGCTGCGGAGGGTTGCTAGGCATGGGGATGTGAGGCTGTCCAGCCGATGTCGGGTTGACAGGAACTTGCTGCATCGGCTCGATCACTGGTTGCTTCCCCTTTGTCCACTGCGCATATTGCTCCTCTGTGATGTGCTGAGGGCTTCCTCCCGCCTGCTTGGTGAGGACCAGCGGCAGGGTTGTTGTTGGTTGCGCCGATGGAGGTGGCATCGGCGCTGTCGGCTGAGCCGTGCTCAGGTCGTTCCTCAAGGTCCGATAGGCAGGGAACTTATTTTCTGGCAGATAAATTGGGCCTTGAGGCTTGTACTGATGGATTGAACCATCTAGGATCGACTTGACCGTATTGGTCAACGTGTTCACCAGGATCCCCGACTGGTTGACTAGCGCAGAGTGAACTGCGGAGTCGATTCGGTCTTGCAACGTCGGCGTTACAGTGTCTTCAGTTTTGACGGCGTGATCGTGCGCCGCCGCCGACGTTCCAGCTCCATCTCCAGAACTCGGCATGACCACCTTGGACTTTTGAATCAAGGTGCCCTGCCGAGTCCTAGAATATGTTTGCAGGTACATATTCTGGAACTGCGCGTCCAGACTCTCCATCTCAGCTTTTTCTTCTGCGCTGAGCTGGTCGGCGGTCACAGGAATGACGTTCTCCTCGACGATCTCGGCCTGCTTCGACATCTCGAGGTGTTCTTGTTGCTGGTGAGAAGCTTGTGTTCTTGAGGTCCCACCGGGCGTGCCAAAAGCGTGTTGGCGCAGAATTTCGACCCGTCCAGCAACCAAACGGGTTCCGCGTTACCACGGCGGCCTGGGAGATCTGCTTAACTCCAGTGCAGGTCCAAATGGCTTGCCTAGTCGTAAGTAGAGCGTGCCAGTTGATTTTGATCTGCAATCAACAAGAAACAAGTAAACCAAGTTAGAAAACAATGGCCGATCGGTCGACAGACCGATGACACATTGTCATAGCCCAGCCGATAGGGCAAAGCTATATCGGCTCACTTAGAAAATAAGTAAGACATGAATCTAATCTTATCGGCCTTCATTGATATGTAGACTTCAACTAATAAAACTGGCCGATAAGGATGACAAAGATAACTACACCAGCTAGTACTCTAGTGCAACCTTATACGAGCCAATCGGCCAGTATAAACACGTTAGCCATAAAGAAATCTTGAGATTACCTCATGATCGACATATTTATACTTATCGATCTGCACATATAAGTGACAAACATATGCAAGAAACATAAAGCAATCGCATATGTTAGGTAAGACCGGCTGAAACCCCGGTACTATCCTTAATTACAACCGAAAACAGGCTTTGTGTTAGATCTCAAAACAGGACTAAAGTCGATGGCAACTCGAAGTGTGAATTGAGACTTAACACCAAGAAAATCAAGTCGTCGATTGCTTTTGGGGATGGCAGATGCATTGAACAATCTAGCCAAGCCTAAGAATTAAACCATCGTCAACAATAAACCCTAAAGCGAGTAAACCGCTGGCAAGGCTTAATTAAGATACCTGTCAAAACTATTCAAAACATGATAATCGACGATCACATCATCGAGGCTTAACGTGTCTAAAGCGACACGTTAGCCCCGACGATGCAGATCGTCGGGGACGAGTTCTTACCTCTGCTCCGAGGAAGCAAGAACTCGTCGAAGAAGACCTCTTGCGAGGGTTGGCGATGCGCCGAAAGTAGATTGATTTGATTGTGTGATTGATTGGAGAGAGTTTACATGTACAAACTATCGGGATATTTATACCCGAGGTTACAACAGAACCCTTGTAGGGCACGATCTTATCTACAACTAACAAACAAGTCCTTGCGGCAGACTTAAGCCACAGATTAGATCTACACTACTTAATTTACAAGATACAATTGCCTAAAACCGAGCTTTATCTCTATTTGGCAACTTCCTTGAAGCTTACTTCGAGCCCAGACCAAGCCCACGTTGACACTGTCAACTCACAACCCGCATCGGCCCACGACCAAACCAAATCCGTATCGGCCGATACGCTCTTTATAGCAACACCTCCCCAGTCCGATACGGTTACCGGGTCCGATACGAAGCCTGGTCCGACTCCAACTTAATCCTTCCTCTCTGCTTCGGTTTCCTCTTTCCTTTCCGAGTCGATTACCAAAATCCGTCGTTAACAGCCACGCTAGCTGGCCCTCAGCCATCTTTAGTCCAGTTGGTGTTACCAACCGAGACTAATGATATTTTTTTTAAAAAAACATTTGCTGGTTCTGCCAGCTACTTGTTTATATATTATGCATATATCTGTATAAATACATATATATGCATAATATATATGTATATATAATATGCGTATATATGTAATATATGTATTTATAATATATATTGCAATATGCGATATATATATGTATAAATACATGTTTTACATATATATATATATATATATATATATCCTACATATAAGCACTCAAGTAAATATATACTTATATTACCGAAATATACTCACACACATAAGTACATGAATGCACATCTGAATATGTACATATATTACAATCTTTCGTTAATTATAATGTTCTATTGTATATTACGAAGAAAGCTAAGACATATTATCCATGGGGAGGATGATCAATAGCTCTTCCATCGTAGTAGAATTCTCCCGCGGGATCAATTATTTGTTCATTGATAAATCCCATCAGTTGTTCTTGAACAGCCTTGATAAATTCTTCGCTGGATAGGTTTTCCCTCATGTAAATAATCTATCATTTGAAAAAAAATTGAGATATAAGTATATGAAGTCAATAAGAAATCGGGACATAATGTATGAATAATTTTTACGTACTTCCAGATCCCTGTCACTGTTGATTTGCTGTACAAGTGCGTGAGTATATTCGCAGACGTAGTAGCCGCACAAGTTATTCCCCTTCTCCTGTTTTGCACACTTAAGGAGAAACGACGAGAGATTTAATGTACTAATTTTTTCTAGAAGCAATGAATGATTAAATATGTTTTGGAGCATGTACTCACTGGAAAATTAAATCTCCTACCAAGTTTTTCTTTCCAAACCCCACGGACCAATGTACGGAACTTTGTCCATGCCCTATGTACAGTTGGAAGCTATGATTAAATACCGGAGATCTGCATAGTACCAATAGCAGTGTTCATAATTAATGACAGTTGAATAGATGGCATTACCTGTCTATCACTTCAAAAACCTTGGTGAAAGTAGACTCTGGTTTATCCATTGAGTCATAGACATGGACTTTGCAAAGTTCAAGGTCGAAGAGGAAAAGGACCCAGTGAAATCTGCAAATTGCGCCAGACGATATATATGTGACGGTATGAGTACGGGGAGGAAGTTGGTACAAATTTGAAAGACAGTTAAAACTCACACTGTGTTGTAGGGCAATAGTATGTAGGTCTTGTAATGCTGCTGCACCAGGAAATGAACAATATTGTCTTCTGTATCTTTCTCAAAGCCCGGTATCATTACGTCGTTGACTTTGCGGGAGTCCATGAATCCAATATTGAAAATCCTCTGCCTATGGTACGATTGAATCTCCATTCTACAAAAGATAATGGAATTTGCATCAGTCTTATCGTCACATTCTAACTAGGGAATGGTACATAGAAGAAGCTAAGGAACAAAATAAAGTTTGCTAAAACGATACTTACAAAACCCAGCAGCTGAGAATGGAGACGTCGAGAGCGTCTAGTTGGTATACATCGAACACATTCTCGAAGTTGATCCATAGAACATTATCTCCTTGGTAGTAGTCTGTGTTTCTTATCCTCGCTCCAAACATTATTCTACCTCTGGATGAACGTTCCATATACCATTGATGGAATCGATGCATTTGTGTTGAGAGAGTGTTCACCTCACCAGGCTTGACAAGCGGTTCACCGACTTTAAATTTGTATTTCAAGTCGGCTTCTGTCGCCATGGTTATCGGTGTGTCTCCCACCAGTTGCGCCCAGCTCAGACCCGTCTCTTTCATCCATTGCCTCAGCTCCTCTTCACCGGGTAGTAGCAACGGCTCAACCGATTGTTTCCGCTGTTTTCCGAGCTGAGGCACTTCTTTGGCCTTTGCTTTTTGTTTCTTGTACGACTTCGTCACCGACCGGTAATAATCGGAAAGTACAGCCCTCTTGACCGGTTCGCTCATCTTCTGGAAGAACTTCTTAGCAGCCGGATCTATTGAAATCTTCTTTGGTGGTTTCCGTGCCTCGAAGAACGCCTTCACTTCTGCTCGTACGACCTCCTAATTCTCCTTGAGAGTGTGGTCGTACGCCCTTTTCTTGAGAGCGGGGAGTTTTGGCTCGTCAAGCCTTGGCTTCTTTCTTGGTGGTGTGGACTTTGACGGCGCGGGACGAAGTGGGCACGACTTTTTAGGCCATGAAGGCGGAGCAGACGGTGACGGTGCAGGCGGAGGAGCCGGTGCAGGCGAAGAAGAGGTTGCAGGCGGAGGAGACTGCGGTGAAGGAGTTGGTGCAGGCGACGAAGAGGTTGCAGGCGGAGGAGACGGCGGTGAAGGAGCCGGTGCAGGCGACGGAGAGGTTGCAGGCGGAGGAGACCACGGTGGAGGAGCCGGTGCCGGCGATGGAGAGGTTGCAGGCGGAGGAGACTGCGGTGGAGGAGAAAGTGCAGGCAGAGTAGTCGATGCAGGCGGAGGAGAGGGTGCAGACGGAGGAGACGGAGGAGAAGACGCTGCTGCTCGCCCGGGAAACACGATGTGCCGCTTGCACCATAATATAATGGCGTGGGTCGTGTCTCCTAGTTTCGTCTCCCCGTCTCCTCCGGGGATGCCCAGCTCGAGATCATCGAACCCTCGTTCCACCAATTCAACCTCGACCTTTGAGTACGCAGGTGGAATCGGTCTGCAATGATCTGTCCCCAAAGGGTCGATTGGTATGGCCTTGCCCGACGCCACCTTCAAGAGAATCAAGATTACTTAGTAATTAACAGATGCATACACCACCGGTTATGCAATTTACAAGACATATATCATTAAACTACGAGCATACCTTGAGTGATATGTTCTTAAAGGGACTGTGCAGCTCACAAGGTGTCCACCGCGTGATTTCATCTACGGGGTACGATGGGTCATCGTGAGCTTGCCGTGCTGCACCTTCCATGCCCTGTTCTCCTACCTGCCCTGTAGATGCACAGCTGCTGCGATTGCCCGAGGGGCTCACCATGATTGGAGGGGCATACGGCTGCACCGTCTGCTCGCTCTGTCGTTCCGCCAGGCGTTGGTCCACCCGTCGTTCGACCTCCTGTTGCATCCGTATTTCCTGCAGGTGGACCCTTTCCTCGAGATGTCTTAATTTGTCCTCTGTATCCCTCTTGCTCTTCATCCGACTTTTGTAAGTGTGGTTGTCCTCTTGAAATCCGTATATCCATGCAACCACGCCTTTTCCCCGTGTTCGTCCTGGATGCTCGGGATTCTGTAGTGCGAGCGTAAGCTCGTCCTTCTCTCTGTCTGGATGGAATGTTCCCTGAGCAGACGCCTCCACTGCTTCCGTGAGTCGGCTAGCTGCTTCACGGATCGCATTGCCGAATACAAGGGAGCCATCAGTGGGATCGAGCGTTCCACCATGAGCATAGTACCAATTTCTTGAACGTTCTGGCCAGTTCGTTGTGGCCGGCTCAATACCCTTTCCAACCAACCTGGCTTCCAGTTCATCCCACTTGGGGATTGCCTTCTTATAGCCCCCTGACCCTAGCCGGTGGTGGTACTGCTTCTTAGCGGCATTGGCTTTATTCTTTGCTATTTGTGTTTGCCCATGCTCGGAAGTCTTGTATGCAACAAACGCATCCCAATGATCCCTCAGCTTCGTTAACTTGTCGAAATCAGGTGTTTGCCCCTGCACGACGTATTTCTTGTACAGAGCTGACTTGTACTTCTGGAACTGTTTAGCCATTTTCTTCATCGTCCATTCTCTCAGTCTTGGTTGATCTACCTCAGGGACCGTGAAGGTCTCGAGCATGGTGGTCCACAGCATTGCTTTCTCCGTATCTGGCAGATAACTTTCATCATCCTCTGCTGTTCTTGTTTGACGCCAGTGCACTATGCTGATGGGCACGTGATCCCTCATGACCCAACCACTGTGTCCCACAAACTTACGTAGTATACCGGCCGGGGCAACTGGTTCGCCGTCTGGAGCCACTTCAGTAATAATATGCCTGCACCATAGCTTCCTTGCGACACCCCGTTGTCCGCGTGGCCTCTTCTCTCCAATGGCCGGTTCCCTTTCACATTCCTGTTGGTTTGTGCCCTCGTTTCCCTCCTCATTGAGGTATTGGTTGGGGTCCTCTGGCTCCTCATCCGCTCAATATTGGCTGCTGCCCTCTGCGATCTCGTCCATGAGGATCTGTTCATCATCGCGATCTGCCATCTGTTCGTAACATTACGAGATACACATCAACTTACAGTATATTGTTTTACATATAATGACATTGTTGAGAAATACGTACAATGACCAGTTAATTCATTGTTATACATGCAACCTACATGCATATGTCATATATATATACACACATCAGGGAATTCATGAAATTTGCCTTAGTTTTGCTTGGAGTTATTGGGGCCACTTAAGCTTGAGCGACGACGGCGGTCAGTACCTATTAGAAAAAAAATTAGATAAAAAATTAAATCACTATTAGAAAATGTAAAAAGATGTGCAATATTATGTTCAAATTTGCAAACATAACTATTTTTATACCAAATTTGCAAACATAACTATTTTTATACCAATTCGCAAACATAACTATTTTTATACCAATTCCCGTAGCAACGCGTGCATAGTTATATGAGGCCTCCATGTATAGTGGACCGTCGCAAACTCTCTTATAAAAATAGTTGAATTAAGTGTTTTTCTTTTTTCCTACTGTAAAATAGAGGAAATTGGTGAAAATGGAACTAACACACATGCATATCGAACTTATATAAAATACATCACAAGTAATCTTATCAACATATTTTAATTTTAATCATTTTTAAATATATACTTTAGAGGTAATCGTTCCATACATACATATGAATGAATAAAGACAGAGGAACTATACACATGGTTGTTCCATACATACATACAATAATTATTACATTGATACAATTTGTTCCATACATACATATTCTATCGTTCGTTCGTTCGTTCACTCGTTCGTTCGTTCTATCATTCGTTCTATCGTTCGTTCTTTTGTTCGTTCGTTCTACTCCTTGTTCGGTCGTTCGTTCTATTGTTCGTTCGTTCGTTCTATCGTTCATTCGGTCATTCATTCTATCGTTCGTTCGGTTGTTCGTTCGGTCGTTCGTTCTATCGTTCGTTAGGTTGTTCGTTCTATCGATCGTTCGGTCATTCGTTCTATCGTTCGTTCGGTCGTTCGTTCGTTCTATCGTTGGTTCGGTCATGTTTGTTCTATTGTTCACGTTCGTTCACGTTCGTTCTACATATCGTTCACGTTCTTCGTTCACGTTCGTTCGTGGCGCGGGGGGACGGTGGCCGTGGTGGCACGGGCTGGTGGCGGCCGTGGTGCCGTGGGCGGCCTTGGCGCGGTGTGGCGGCAGCAGGGTGGCAGCGGGGGGACGACGGCCATGGTGGCGAGGGCCGGCGGCGGCCGTGGTGCCGCGGGGCGGCTGTGGCGCGGGCCGGTGGCGCGGGTACGTGCCATTCATGGCGACGGCGGTGCGGACGGCGTGGCGACGGCGGTGCGGCACGTGGCATTCTTGAAAATGGACGGAAGAAAAGATGGAGATCGGCGCAAACCTCGGCCAGGAGGCGCGGTGCGGACGGCGACGACGTACGGTGGCGGAGACGACGAAGACGACGGCGGCGGCAAAGACGGAGGGCGTGCGCGCTGAGAGTTGAGAGAGAATGAGAAACGGCTAAGTGTCGATCCGGAGAAGACGATGTGCATAGCTATTTATAGTCGGGATCTTTAGTCCCGGTTGATGGCAGAAACCGGGACTAAAGATATCTTTAGTCCCGGGTGGTGGTATCAACCGGGACTAAAAATGTTTTCCCACTGCGGCCAAAATATCTTTTTGTCCCGGCTATGTGTAACAACTAGGACTAAAGATTGAAACAGTGCACATATAAATAACATATAACCTATTTTAATAGTTTCAATTTGATATAAATAGCTTAGGTCAATCGTTGTCATCCCACTGTCATCAATCGTTACGCCTCCACCGTAATACGTGCTAGTTGCACCATTGTATCTCATGGCGTCGATACGCATAGCAGAGTTCTGGTTTGTGCTCTTTCTGTCTTGGGCTCTTGTGTAAAATGTATACCCATTGATTTCATATCCTTGGAATGTCGATATCGAGCAAGAAGGCCCCCTCGCCAAGAAGGCTAGTTGTCGGTCAATGGTTTCTGCACCCATTAGACGTTGTCGTAGCCAAACGGGGAAAGTATCGATGTGATGATGTGTAATCCATGCATCAGACTTGCCGATGTTTTTCGACCGAACATTCGCCAGGTGCTCCTCGATGTAAGGAGCCACCAACGAAGATTGTTGCAAAACCGTGAAATGTGCTTTACGGAATAAATCGTTGTCCACGGTCATTATTGCTTTTCTTCCAAGAGTCCCCTTTCCCCATAATCTCCCCTCATGGCTTGATTCGGGTACCCTGATTGGACGAAGGTCTTCAATAAATTCTACGCAGAACTCAATGACCTCCTCTGTTCCATAACCCTTGGTGATGCTTGCTTCCGGATGAGAACGGTTACGAACGTATTTCTTTAGAACGCCCATGTACCTCTCAAAAGGAAACATGTTGTGTATGTACACAGGACCGAGAATACTAATCTCTTTCACAAGGTGACATAGAAGATGCGTCATTATATTGAAGAATGACGGTGGAAAGATCATCTCAAAGCCGACGAGACATTGGACCACGTCCTCTTGAAGGGTTGTTAAACTGTCTGGATCTATGATCTTTTGCGAAATTGCGTTCATGAAAGCACATAGCTTTGTTATTGTTCCCCGGACATTATCAGGAAGGGTACCACGAATTATAACAGGAAGCAGTTGTGTCATCAACACGTGACAGTCATGAGACTTTAGGTTTGTGAACTTCTTCTCCTTCATGCTTATTATTCTCTTTATGTTTGACGAGTATCCAGACGGTACCTTGATGCTCTCCAGGCATTCAAACATACTTTCCTTCTCTTCCTTGCTCAGGGTGTAGCTTGCAGGACTCAAGTAATGGCTTTCTTTATCCTTCGGTTCTGGGTGAAGGTCCTCGCGTTGTTGCATATGCTTGAGATCATTACGTGCTTCAAGTGTATCTTTCGACTTCCCATATACACCTAGGAAGCCTAACAGGTTGACGCAAAGGTTCTTAGTGAGGTGCATCACGTCGATCGCGTGCCGGACGTCTAAGACTTCCCAATAGGGTAACTCCCAAAAAATAGACTTCTTCTTCCACATCGCCGCGTGACCATCTTTGCTCTCTATAGATTGGCTGCCAGGTCCCTTTCAAAATACTACTTTCAGATCTTTCACCATAGCAAACATGGTTTTTCCGTTGCGATGTTTAGGCTTAGTACGGTGGTCTGCCTTCTGTTCGAAATGCTTGCCTTTTTTTTGTACAGGATGGGTTGCAACAAGGAATCGACGATGGCCCATGTAAACAACCTTCCTGTAGTGTTTCAGATACGTACTTTCAGTTTCATCCATGCAATGGGTGCAAGCCTTGTACCCCTTGTTTGACTGTCCGGATAGGTTGCTAAGTGCAGGCCAGTCGTTAATGGTCACGAACAACAACGCTCGCAGGTTAAATTGCTCCTGTTTGTCCTCGTCCCACACGGAGACACCTTCTTTGTTCTACGGCAGAAGCAGATCCTCAACCAATGGTCTTAGGTACACATCAATGTCATTACCAGGTTGCTTTGGGCCTTGAATGATAATTGGCATCATGACGTACTTTCGCTTCATGCATAGCCAAGGGGGAAGGTTGTAGATACACATGGTAACAGGCCAAGTGCTATGGCCGCTGCTCATCTCTCCAAATGGATTCATGCCATCTGTACTTAAACCAAACCTTACGTATCGGGCATCCTCTTCAAAGTCTGGAAATGTTATGTCGATGTTTCGCCACTGCGACCTGTCGGCGGGGTGTCTCAGTATCCCGTCTTGTTGACGTTCTTCTGCGTGCCAGCGTATCATGCTAGCATGCTCTTTGTTCGTGAACAAACGCTTGAGCCGTGGTATTATGGGGAAATACCACATCACCTTAGCAGGAACTCTCTTCTTCGAAGGCTGTCCGTCAACATCACCTGGATCATCTCGTCTATTCTTGTATCGTAGTGCTTTACAAACCGGGCATGCTTCTAGGTTCTCGTACTCCTCACTGCGATAGAGGATACAATCGTTCGGACATGCGTGTATCTTATGTACTTCTAGTCCTAGAGGGCATACCACCTTCTTAGCTTCGTACGTTGTTTCGGGCAACTCGTTTCCCTCCGGAAGAATGTTCTTGACGAGTTTCAATAACGCACCAAATGCCTTGTCACTCACACCATTTTTTGCCTTCCATTGCAAGAATTCTAGCATCGTACCCAATTTTTTGTGCCCCTGTTCGCAATCTGGGTACAACGAAGTTTTGTGGTCCACTAACATATGGTCCAATTTTTGGACCTCCTTCTCACTTTCGCAGCCGTCCTTTACGTCCCGCAACATTTGACCAAGATCATCTACAGCGTCGTTATCTTGAACAGCTCCGTCCGCCTCGTCTTCCGGATTTTCTTCAAATCCACCGTATTGATGAGCCCAGTCCGGAATATTCTCGTCTTCTACTTCATCTTCTTCCATTGTAACCCCTAGCTCTCCGTGCGAGGTCCAACAATTATATCCAGGCATGAATCCAGACTCAAACAAGTGCGCATGAATAGTTCTTGATGATGAATACTCCTTTCGATTACTGTACTTTTTGCATGGACAACACATGAAACCCTTGTACTTGTTAGCATTGGTCACCTTCAAAAAATAATGCACGCCTTCAATAGACTCTTTCGACCATCGGTCTGCGGTGTACATCCATTGTCGATCCATCTAGACATCAAATAGTCCAATGTTACTAACGAAATCCACATTCTTGAAACTAATGAAATAATCATACAAAAATTTAAAACATCATTATTCAAAGTGAAACTAATTTCTAGAAAAGAGAATGGAGAAAATATTATAATTTTGCCTAACATCATTATCCAAATTTTCTAAT
Source organism: Oryza officinalis (assembly GCA_008326285.1). Classification (NCBI taxonomy): domain Eukaryota; kingdom Viridiplantae; phylum Streptophyta; class Magnoliopsida; order Poales; family Poaceae; genus Oryza; species Oryza officinalis. Next base: position 40,904,372 of record BDMV01000010.1, on the reverse strand, counting down.
TTCAAAATCAACCTAATTTTGCCTAACATATTTTCTCTCATCATTTTGCATAAACCTTTATGGAGAAAATATTTTATAGAAACAAAGCTATAAATGCAATATGCTAAGCATACATTATTAGAGAATGGATTTGCTAACCTTTTCGATCTCTCCGATTTGTATATTATCACCAAAACAAATTTATCAAAAATTTTGGCAGCACTTCCCTTCTTCCTCCTCCTCTTGGCAGCAATGGCTCGGGCTGGAGGAGGAAGAAGAAGTATAAAAAGGTAGATCACTATAGTCCCGGTTAATAACACTAACCGGGACTATAGATCTAAATTATCTTTAGTCCCGGTTGGTGTTACCAACTGGGACTAAAGTGAGGATCTTTAGTCCCGGTTGATTACACCAACCGGGACTAAAGATCCCCGCCCCCCTGACATCGGCCTGACACGGCCAGTGGGTGTGTGGACCGAGACTAAAGATGATCTTTAGTCCTGGTTGGTGTTACCAACCGGGACTAAAGATCATCGCGAGCCGTTGCCCTTTTTAACCGGTACTAAAGTTGATCTTTAGCCCCGGTTCATATTCGAACCGGGACTATTCCGGTTTTTCTGATTCCGACCAAAGATCAGTTCTCCAGTAGTGTACATTCGATCACAATAACTCTACGAATACAATCATTACAAGCTACGAATCCCACACAAATAATATAATTATGAATCGGTGAGAACAAAACACACGAATTGGTCCACACAAAAATAAAAAAAATCAATGGGCACTGCTGTCGATCATGAGTTCTGACGGCTTTCAAGATCTGTCAAGGGGACAGAGCTGAGAGTGGAGAGGATACCAGAGACTAAGAGCTCGCAGAAACCATCCCTTCTCTGGATCCATCCAGACACGGCGAGCAATCCACGGAGACTCGAGCACGCGCCGCCTGGTGCCACCGCTGCATAGGTCTAGAGCCGCAAGCCCTTCCAGTACTTGACTCCCCCATCCTACCTTGTGCCGGCAAGCAGACCTGAACTGCTTGAGTCTATCCCCGCAGGCCAGAGAGTCGCAACATGTGAACAGTAGCGAGGGCATCGTCATTGTGGGTGGATGAGTGCATGGTCTTCCTCCCCGGCGCACGGATCTGGAGGACATGAAGCCAGCGTAGGTCAGAGGGGACGGGGCCTACATGCCTACCACCCTCACAGCATCGCCAGCCATCCACGGAGCAGCCTGGGTGAGAGGGACGGTCAGGACAGCTGTGGATGTGTTGACGCAAAAATGTGCCGAAAGCATGTTGATGCGAAAACACAACAGCTTGGGAGATTTGCTTAACTCCAGTACAGGTCCAACTCTTAGAAATGGGTTCAGGACATGCCAGTTGGTTTGATCCTGCAACAAACAAGATATACAATAAAACTGAGTTAGATACACGATAGCCGATCGGCCGATAAGCCGATGACGTATCTTATGGACCTAGCCGATACGATCTGACCAAATCGGCTGTGAGGTGTAGAATAAATGATTCAAAATAAACCCTAAATATGCTCCATCGGCCGCAAATACATAATCTATTAACAGAGATTAGATCCTAGCCAATGAAATCATAGTTAGGCTAAAAACTGATACCATATCGGCTAATACTCCTATATAGCCTTATCCAAGAATATCAATCTAGATAAATATATCGAGGCAAGATTAATATATTTAACTAAGGTGATATCCTTATATAAGGGGCTGATATAACATGAAAAGCATGATTAAAAGGAATTTAAACATGACTAGACAGCTATATCAAATAAGACCGGCTGAAATTCCGATGCTACCCCTATTACAAGCAAGAGACAGGCTAGGGATCATGATTCTAATTAGGACTAGGGCTGATGCAGCACAAAGTGTAAAAAGATGCATGATACCTAGACAATCAAGTCCTTGAATGTTTTTCAGGGTGGTAGATACCTTATGCCAATCTAGGCTAATGAGCTGATTTAGCCGATACCGACAAAACCTTAGAAAAGGCCTGACCGATACGGCTAAATCAGCCATCGACTTCGATTGGCTATGTTATGTGATAACTTAACAAGCCATACCTTGAGCTGACAAACCCGAAGCTCGAACTCGTGAAAAGTAAAGAGAAAATTGTGGCAATGCGCCGAAAGTGTTGATTAAATTGTTGTTGTTTTTTACAAAGACCTCGGACTTATATTTATACCCGTACATACAGACCTTGTCCTTACCGGACACTATTTACAACTTGCCTAAACAAACAAGTCCTAGGTGGACTCTTACCACAATATTACAAAAGGAAATTAACTCTTATTCCTAATTAATAGATACAATTGCCTTATTGGGACTTAATTCCTAGTCGGCAATATCTTCAAATCCTTCTCCGAAACCAACACGAAACCAAGCTATCCGCATCAGCTCAACCGAATCCGATTCAGTTTACCCGTATCGGCTCAACCGAGTCTGATTCCATATCGGTCGATACGGCTCTAGCCAATGTGCTATTTGTTCTTGAAAACCACCTTTCCCCTCCAAATCCGCCTCGGATCCAAACCTTTTTGCTAGCATATCTTTACCAAATTTTGCTGTTAATACATGTCTCCCAATTCCGGAGTATAAATTGATATGCTGCGGAATTATCTCTCAGATCCACAAAAAGCTAAGGTTTCCATCCTATGACCATTACTTGCCTTGCGCAATAAATATCAACGGTTTCGGTCCTAAACTTCACGCCATTAACTTTTCACCGCCGCGTAAAACCGCCTAAACCGCTCAAGCCTTCTCTTTCTGCTCCGGCAAACTTCTCGATGATGCAATCTCTGGTGACGATCTCCATCAATTCCCAGCGACTTTCTTCTTCAAGCTCCAATGGCCACCATTACCCACGTCTCCCTAGTACGCTCTTTGAACCTTTTAACTATTATCGACCTCTTTTGTTCATCGTCCCTGTTCTAGGTTGAATTTTGCTCTTAGATCCCCTTTCTTAGTGATTTCTTGATTCATCCTTGTTCTTCTTCAATTGTAGCATCTAAGAGACCAAATTGACATCCCTTTTTTTTTGAAAGAACCAACCCACTACTTCCTTGGGCCGATGGGCGATATAGACCCCTACTACCTCATCAATGCCGAGACTGATAGAATCCTCTATAAGCAAACCAAACCCAATCTGGCCGATTGGCAAACTGTGTTTAGATCTTGGCCCTCTAGCTTGGATGGATGGAGAACAAGGTACAAAAGAATATCGGCCTCCAAGCAATCTATATGGGAAGAAATGGTCATAGCCCAATGCTTAGCTTTGTCTTTAGCCGATATGAAGAAAGATGAACCCGTGCTGTCATTGGCTGCATACTTCTGGTCCGATACTCTTAATGCCTTCATGTTTGGCCAAGGGCCGATAACACCAACCTTATTGGATGTTAAGATGCTTACTGGTCTGGACATCATCTCATCGGCTAACCCCTTCTCCTTGAAAGTCAAATGTGAACATAAGTTGTTAACCAAAAATGTGGGTGGCTGGTTAGGTTATGTCTCCAAGCACATTGGCACAGGCCTAGTAACAGATAGAGAACACATAGCTTTTCGCAATCTCTGGTTAGAAAGGTTCATTTTCTATGGATCAACCTGTGGCCCAACAGCAAACATGCAGCACCTAGCTCAAGCATTGGTATCAAAGAAATCCATCTCCTTGGGCAAGTTTTTACTTGGAACTATGTATCAAATCTTAAGCCAATCAACATATAAACTACTCTCTGGATCTCCTGTCAGCAATGGAGGACCTTGGTGGTTTCTTTAGCTTTGGCTAAACCTTTATACAATCAATGCTACCGAAAGAAGCCCCTTGTATTCATCAAGCTTTCCATCGGACCCCTTAGACGATTAGGAAGCTAGCACACGCCGATGCATGTCCTTTGGCGAGGCAGCATCAACCAATCCTGGATCAGGGCCATCGGCTAAAGCTTTTCAAGAGTTGTTTGATCAGTTCTATGATGGGTTTCCCAAAGCTACAAGGCTATGGTTCCCTTATGTCAGTTTTACAGATTATGAGCTCCCAACCGATTTAAGGCTAAATGATTTGAATGATGCAGTCAATCCTAGCTCAAGGAAAAATTTTGCATCGGCTGTTTCTCCATGCATCCTCCCAACAGGGGTATCTCAAGGCCGCAACATACAAGTATCTTATGAATTCTATTACCCAACATCGGTTGCGAGACAACTTGGAATGGGCCAGCTCCCTGTTAGCTTACATTTTGCAAGGAAAATTCAAACAAGGGGTATTGTAACATCGGCTTTGCAGATGGACAGAGTTCTAAGCATTGAAGGCCCCATACTTGGATCCTTGGACCATGTAAACATCCATCTTCTGAGAAGCCAACTCTTTGACAAGTGGTGGAGTGAATGGAAGAAGCACTTTTTTCACCTATCAGCCAGCTTTTACTTGAGTAAAATGATTTCATCCCTCAGGTAAAACCACCTTTCTTCTTCTCTTCAATCAGTTTTATCCTTCCCTCTTCAAAAATTGCCTAACTCTTCCCTTGCAGGTCCTAGATACTCTTCCTCCAACTCAAAGCTTAACTGGCCAGCCGATTATATATGCACCGGCCTTGCTGCCGTCAAGCGATCTAGCTCCATCAATCATCGGCTTTGTTGCCCCTACAGTGGCATCATTGCTAGAAGGCCAAGTCAGGGAGCCAACACTTAAAGTTGGTGGGAAGCGCAAACATCCAATCATCAAGAAGTTGACAAAGAAGCCCAAATTTGCATCCCCCAAGAAGCCTGTCGATAGCATCCCTCCTCTTGATTCTGACATTGAAGCCTTCTTGGATGAAGCAACCCTGAAAGAAGAAGTTGATAAAGCTGCAGCCGATATAAGCAATACTGAAGACCAATCTGCAGCTGATCCTAAACCAGCCGATGTGGCTTCTCCTCCAAGATCACCAGCCAAATCTGACACACAAGCTTCACCTCAACCTCGTCAACGCAGGGCAATCCGTAAAGTGAAGGTAGAATATAGTTTATCTTCAGTTTTAACTTTTCTCAAAACTTTGTTAACACTTGCTTTTTGCAGCCCAAAATGGTATCGGCAATGGCCAAGGATAAGAACTTCCCGATGCCCCCCTTATCTCCAAGCCCTCAAGCTTCTCCAGTAGCATCGGTAACCTTCAACATCCCCCAATCTTTCACCATTGGCCAATATTAAAACAACTAACACTTGTCTCTTTTTCAACCAAGAGCTCCATCGGCTTCTCCTCATCGGCCAATTCCAAGTGATCACGCTCCTTCTGCCGCTGGTAGTCACCCTGTACAAGAATAGAAAAAAACAACTGTTGTGCTGAAGGCTAAGGCAAACTTACCAATACACCTTATCAGCCAATCCTGTTTGTCACTAAACATCAATCTTACTTTGCAGAATTTAGCCGATATGTTTTCCTTCAATATTAGGCAATTCTTGGACGAAGACGATGAGGAAACCACTAGCAAGGCTAAATTCCCAATCTCCGAAAGCTTAAGAGCCCAACTGCTGGATATAGCCGATCGGCTTAATGCTTCCCTGGATGCCTTAGTTACCAACTGTGGGCCGATTAGGAGCAGATTTCAAGAAATCCAAGATCAGCTGCCTGATGAAGTCATTGATGCTATATCTCCAGCAGCGTTCCTTGAGTCTCATCAAATCAAGGTTCAAAGGGCGCAGCAAAGACTTGCAGATCGGTGCGAACTTAAAGCTTTGGAATCAATCCTTCAAAGTAGTCGACAGCAAGTAAATGAAGACAAAGCTAAGCTTGACAAGCTAACTGCTGGCCCGAAAGCAACCCAAAAACATATAGCCGAGCTGGAACGACAAGAAGCTGATCTCCTGGCTATATTGGAACAAATTCGCAAAGAGATTACTGAAGAAAAGCAAAAACTAGCCGATCTCCCAAAAGCCATCGACACCCAGCGAGCAAAATTGAAGGCATCGACCAAATTCTTAGCAGCCCAAAACAAAGCCTTGAAGCTGATTCCAGGGACGGATGCTGATGACACTAAAGTTATCGAAGAAGTTGACCAAATTCGCCTGCGAGTGATATCGACGATCCAAGCTTTTTTGGGTTGATCCAATAGCTTTAGGCTCTTGATACATTTGTCTCATCATACTTTAACATTTTTGTGTAATATACTCATCGGCTTCTTAGCCGATTTTGGCTTCCACACTTGTATTTTCTATATCTTTTCATATTTTGGTCTTAGAGCAATAATACATATCGGCCATCTTGAGGCAATGTTGTCATACATCGGCTTTATCACACATTGGCTAAACAACCGATTATGAATTGATCCAAACACTTAGGTAATACTTCTTCAAATATTTTCCATTTAAAGCCTTTCCAAAAACATCTCCATCAAGACCTTCGAGCATATATGCATTATTAGATACACAACGATAAATCCGATAAGATCCTTCCCAATTAGTTGACCATTTTCCAAATTTGTTATCTTTGGTCCCTATCGGCAAAATCAATTTCCAAACAAGTTCCCCTTCCTCAAAAATCTTTGGCACTACCTTTTTGTTATAATATCTTGAAACTCTTTCTTTATCTCTTTTGATTTTCTCAAAAACACACAATCGGACTTGTGCCAAATCTTCCAAGTCATCCATCAACAAGCTATGATAATCATCGACCGATAACTTATTTTGCAAAAAAATCCTTCTTGAGCCGATGTTAGTTTCCCAAGGTAAAATAGTTTCATGCCCATATATAAGTTGATAAAGTGGCACCTGTGTAGCTCCATGACATGCCATCCAATAAGCCCATAGTAAATCGGCCAAAGTATTATGCCACCTTTTAGGTTGTTCTACAATCTTTCTCTTAATCAACTTGATCAAACTTTTGTTAGAAACTTCAGCCTGCCTATTAGCTTATGCATAATAAAGAGAAGAATTCAACAACTTGATGCCCATACTATCAGCAAACTGAATAAACTCATCGGCTACAAAAATAGATCCCTGATCTGTTGTGATAGTCTGTGGAATCCCAAACCGATAAATTATATGCTCCTTAATAAACTCAATGGCATCTTTAGAATCAACTTTCTTCAAAGGAACTGCTTCAACCCACTTTGTGAAATAATCTATTGCCACCAAGATATATTTGTGCCCCTTGCTTAACAGTGGATTAATCTGGCCGATCATATCAATTCCCCAACCTCTGAATGGCCAAGGCTTGATGATTGGGTTCATAGCCGATGCTGGTGCCCTTTGAATTGCTCTAAACTTCTGACAATCTTGACAACCCTTATAATATTTAAAGCAATCCTCCAGCATGGTTGGCCAAAAATACAAAACTCTCCTAAGTAACCATTTCATCTTATGAGCCGATTGATGTGTTCCACAAATCCCTTCATGAACTTCACACATGACAAATTTAGCCTCCTCCAGATTCAAGCATTTAAGTAAAACTTCATCAATCGTCCGGTAATATAAGTTCTCATTAAGCAACACATACTTTAAAGCTTTATATTTCAATTTTCTTGATGCCGATTGCGAAGGATTCTTTAAATAATTAATAATATCATACCTCCAATCATCGGGATCAACCTCTGCAACCTCAATATCAATATCTTTTAACATCGGCTTGTAGCCTGATGCACCTTGAGCTAAATCATTGGCCTCAATATTCTGTTCTCTAGGTATATGCTTCATAGTAATAATCTTGAAATTCTTCATCAACTCTCGGCATTTCTCATTATAAACTTTCTAGACTTCATTCCTGCACTCATACTTCCCTGAGAACTGATTGATCAGCAACAACGAATCCCCAACAATCTCAATGGCATCGGCTTCAACCTCTTTCAAGAGTTGTAAACCCTTAAGCACTGCTTCATAGTCAGCTTGATTGTTCGTATAATAAGATTTGATTGTAAAAGCAAACTCAAAACTTGCCCCCTAGGTGATATAATCACTAAGCCGATACCACAACCATGTGTGTAAACAGATCCATCAAAGAATAACGTCCAAGGCATCATCTCAACATAATTAACTAACCCACCTCGGTGCTGAACGATAAAATCGGCAACTGCTTGTCCTTTTACTGTCTTAGCCAATTCATATCTAAGATCAAATTCTGTCAAGACAAAAATCCACTTCCCAACTCTACTTTTCAAGACTGGAGTCGATAGCATATATTTGACTACATCGGTTTTGCAAACTATTATGCACTCATTTGAAAGTAAATAATGCCTAATTTTGTACATGAAAAATATAAACATATGCACAATTTCTCAACAGGAGTAAACCTTGTCTCTGACTCCAAAAGCCTTCTGCTAAGGAAAAATATTGTTCTTTCTTTCCCATCAACTTCTTGAACCAGCACTGAGCCGATAGACCTCTCATCGGCTGATAAGTAAAGCTTGAATGGAATCCCTTTCTGAGGTGGCATCAATACAGGAGGTGAACTCAAATATTCCTTGATATTATCCAACGCGTTCTGTTGTTTTTCTCCCCAGACAAACTCTTGATCGGCTTTTAACCTTAACAGTAAAAGGCTCAATTCTTCCTAACAAGTTATAAATAAATCTTCTTACAGAATTGACCTTGCCGATCAAGGATTGCAACTTGGTCTTATCTCGTGGGGGCTCAATATCTTTAATAGCATTTATACTTCTCTGTGTTATCTCAATCCCCCTTTCATGAACTAGAAAACCAAAGAACTGTCCAGCCAATACACCAAAAGCACATTTGTTAGGATTCATCTTTAAACCATATCTCCTTGTTCTCTCCAGCACTCTCCGCAGATTGGCTATATGTCCATCAATCTCTTTAGATTTCATAACCACGTCATCAATATAGATTTGAACTAATACACTAATGAGATCATGAAATATATAATTCATAGCCCTCTGATATGTAGCACCAACACTTTTCAATCCAAAAGTCATAACAACCCATTCATACAAGCCGATTGCACCAAGACACCTAAAGACAGTCTTATGAATATCTTCTTCAGCCATAAAGATTTGATTATATCCTACATTGTCATCCATAAAACTAATAATCTTGTGTTCAGATGCTACATCAACCAATAAATCAACAATCCGTATTGGGTACTCATCCTTGGGTGTTGCTTTGTCCAAATCTCTAAAATCAATGCAAACTCTAAACTTCCCATTTTTCTTAACCACTGGTACTATATTAGAAACCCACTCAGCATATCGACAAGGCCTTATAAAATTAGCATCATAAAGTCTTGTAATCTCTGCCTTCATAGCATCATACATCTCAGGATTGAATCATCTTTGAGGCTGTTTATATGGCCGATATCCTGGCTTAATAGGGAGCAGATGTTGCACAATAGATCGGCTAAGTCCTGGCATCTCATGGTACTCCCATGCAAAACAATCTCTATACTCTTTTAACAGCTTAATTTATTCTTTTTTGAACTTATTTGACAATTTAGCACTTACAAATGTCGGTCTAGGTCTATCACCATCACTAATATCTACTTCTTCTAGCTCATTGACCGACATAAACCCTTGCCCTAATTTTCCTTCAAAATCATCCACATAATCTTCTACATATGCATTGGGGCTAACCTCTATGTCGTCAAACTAAAAGTTGTGGTCCTTCATCACCGATCGGCTAAATATCACAATCGAACACTTTTAAGAAATCGTCTTCCCATACTTTACCTGACAAGCAATCAATTCCTTCCATCTCCCAAACAGATAAATCGGCAATAGTAACATTAACTGACCTATCGGCTTGCACAATCTCTACCTGGTCTCCCTGCCATTGAATCAAGCTTTGGTGCATTGTTGAAGGTATGCAACAATTTGCATGTATCCAAACTCTTCCTGACAACAAACTATATGATCATTTTCCATCAATGACAAAAAATGTGGTTAGAATTGTTTTAATACCGACTGTCAACTCAACATTCAAAACTCGCTTTGTCTCAGATGAATTCCCTCCAAAATCTTTTAACACCATGTTGGTCTTGATCAAATCTTCTGGAGTCTATTCAAGCTTTCTGAATGTCGTACAAGGCATAAGATTGACAGCAGCTCCAACATCAACTAGCATCTTGGACATCGGCTTCCCATTGACAAAACCCTTAATGTATAAAGACCTTAAGTGCCGATGTTCATCATCCTCAGGTTTTTCAAAGATGGCTTGCTTTGGTTTTAGTGCCAACCTTGCTAATGATTCTTCTACCTCCTTATTGGCTGCATGTATACTGTACTCTGCTGGCAACACAAATACCATATTGATTGAAGATGAAGCTACAGCTTTACCTTAACCTTATCGGCTTTGACTTCATCGGCTGAAATAATTATGGATTTGACACGCCATTCCTTCCTGGTTCGTTGCAGCCGATGGTCAATTTCTTCATCAACTTCTTGCATCTGTTCTCGGTTTCACAGCCATTGTACCCTCCTTTTTTTATTCTTGGTGAAAATTTCAGATGGACACCATTGAGGGTTTTGAACTTGCTTCTCTTGATCTTCACCTTCATTCTTGAAATAATCTTGATGAATCGGCCCCAAACTTTGGTGTACTGACAACCTTTTCTACATCGGCCAATTCTCAATCCTTGGACTTCTTGGTTGATGAAAACTACCTTGGAATATTGCATCTTCATCACAGCATCCTGGACAATCTTCAATTGATGGCAGCCTCATTCCTTCATTCTAGCAAAACCTAAAGAATTCACATCTCCATTGAGGATTAAAACAAGCTTCATCATCTTGAGCATATATTTGAATCTGCTTATCTTGTCTTCTCTGATACTTACTGATCAACTTGGTAGAATTAACCTTGTTGTATTGATAAGTCCGATAACTTCTTTTATCGGCCTCATTGGTGTGAACCAAGTTAATAGGAAAAGGATGGCCTTCAATCTTCATCGGTTTTTTTCCATCATCAAACTTGATTCTGTCTTGTTCTATAGCTGACTGGATCTGCTGCCTAAACACCTTGCATTCATTTGTACGATGAGATCCCGTATTAGCCATTTGCAGTATTTCCTTTTTCTTAATTCTTCAACTGATGGGATTACATGACCTACTGGAAGTTGAATTTATTTCTCCTGAAAAAGCATATCCAATATCCTATCGGCTTTGTTCATATCAAAATCATATCTTTCCTCTTTTCCATTGTCCTTGACCCATTAGCAAACAACTATTTTCTTGTTTCTTGACCATTCTTCCAAACCAATCTCTAGGTCTTCATCTTCTGATTCTGACTCATAGCTATAAATATTGTTAACATTATTGGCTTTCCTAGTAAATCTCTTAGCCTCTTGGAATCTCTGTTCATGAGCCCATACCTTCTGAACTAAATGAGCCAAGCTCTCAAAATCTTGTGCAGAAAATCTCTTCCTTATCGGCCCAAGCATCCCTTGGAAAGCTAAATCGGCAAGCTGTGAATCGGTCAAGTTCAAACTATAACATCTGTTCCTCATATCTCTAAACCTTTTAATATAATTTGGAACTGATTCATCAGACTTCTGCCTGATTAACGTTAAATCTGACAACTTCATCTCTTGAACCCCATTGAAAAAGTATCTATGACATTGCCTTTTCAGATCGGCCTATCTTCTGACAGAATTGTAAGGTAATGAAGAAAACAAAGTGAAAGCCGATCCAGATAATGATAATGGGAAAAACCTAACTCTTAAAGCTTCCACAGCCGATGTTTCTCCACATTGTGCTAAGAATCGGCTGATATGCTCATATGTAGAAACATTGTCCTGTCTTGAGAACTTTGAGAAGTCTGGGATTTTGTATCGGCTTGGCAATGGCACTTTGTCAAAGTACTCTGGATATGGATAGCGATACATGTTTTCGCTGTTCTTGGGCTTCAAACCAAATTGTTCCCTAACCACTTCTGCAATCATGCCAGCCCATTGTTGTTGTTGCCCACCAAACTTTGGAATTTGTTCATAGTTGTTGAACTGAGGATGATACTGATACTGTGGAATAGGTTCTGGCCGATACTGTTGAGGTGATACCGGCTAAGGTTGAAAACTTGAAGTTTGACCCAATAACGACTGATGAGGTTGATATTGATAATTTTGAAGCATCTCATGCACATATTGTGGTCCAGATGATGTTAGTGGCAAAATCGGCTGTTGAATAGGGATTTGATTTCCTTGATTTCCCATCGGCTGTTGAATAGGATTTTGAAATATCCCAGCCAATGTTGATGGTACAATCTTTGGGGCCTGATTTTGTTGGTCTTACTGAGATACTTGCCCCCCAGGCACAAATTGTTATTGCATCGCTGTATAACCTGGGATCTCAATTTTGATGGTCCTATATGGTGGAAACACATTGTTTGGAAAGTATACTGGTCCTTTAGCCTTTTCTTCAGTTATAATCCCATCCATCACCTTTTTGACCACATTCGTCAATGTGTTCACCAGCACATTGGATTGGTTGATCAAAGCCTGATGCACTGCATAATCCAGCCTGTCTTGTAATGAAATTCTTTCATCTACAGCTGGTTCTTCTTTAGCCTTGATCTCCTCTATTTTAGCTTCATCTTGTTGTGTACTGGATTCTACCTCGGTTTTTGGGAAAATAACTTTTCCTATTTGAATAACTTTGCCTTGTCGAGACACAGTCAAGGAATCCAACTACATCTTGTGAAAAGTTTACGTAAGTTGTTCCATCTCTGCCTTGTGCTCATCGGACAATTGCTCAACCGTCACTGGGATGACGCTGTCTTCAGTTATCTCCGACATGATGGTTGTCTTGAAAATCATGTCCCACTGGGCGTGCCAAAAGCGTGTTGACGCAAAAATGTGTCGAAAGTGTGTTGATGCGAAAACACGGCGGCCTTGAAGATTAGCTTAACTCCAATGCAGGTCCAACTCTTAGAAAACGGGTTCAGGACGTGCTAGTTGGTTTGATCCTGCAACCAACAAGATATACAACAAAACTGAGTTAGATATACGATAGCCGATCGACCGATAAGCCGATGACGTATCGTATGGATCTAGCCGATTGGATCTGACCGAATCGGCTATGATGTGTACGATGAATGATTCAAAATAAACCCTAAATATGCTCCATCGGTCGCAAATACATAATCTATTGACAGAGATTAGATCCTAGCCGATGAAATCATAGTTAGGCTAAAAACTGAAACCATATCGGCTAATACTCCGATATATCCTTATACAAGAATATCAATCTGGATAAACATATCGAGGCAAGCTTAGTATATTTTACTAAGGTGATATCCTTATATAAGGGGCATATATAAAATAAAAAGCATGATTGAAAGGAATTTAAACACGACTAGACATCTATATCAGATAAGACCGGCTGAAACTCCGACGCTAGCCCTATTACAAGCAAGAGACAAACTAGGGATCATGATTCTAATTTGGACTAGAGCTGATGCAACACAAAGTGTAAAAAGATGCATGATATCTTGACAATCAAGTCCTTGAATGTTTTTTAGGGTGGTAGATACCTTATGTTTATCTAGGCTAATAAGTTGATTTAGCTGATATCAACAAAACCTTAGAAAAGGCCTGACCGATACGGCTAAATCAGCCATCGACTTAGATTAGCTAAGTTATGTGGTAACTTAACAAGCCATATGTCACACCCCGCCCCTGCGCCACTATACCAATGGCACCGAGGAGGGCATGCCGCAGGAGAACGGCGAACCGCTTTCCCACGGAACCGCAAAACAGGTACCAGTCCCAGGATAACGATGCTGGTACCAGTGGTAACATGATGAATCAATGCAAGTTTTACATTAGTACAATATACCTTTACGTTGCATCTTCGGGTAATCTCTGAGTTGCAACCTTCAATCAGAGTCAGCAGCAGCGAAACTTAGTGAAGCTAGGACACCAAATCCACCAGCAGTAGTTTGGGTTTAGGGACGAAACTCCAACCTTCCTCTTCTTCCTGAACTTAAGCCAAGGGAAGAAAAACAACAACAATGAGGGATTGAGTACTTTCGTACCCAGCAAGCCAATAGAAAATGTGTACATGTAAGCTTCAAAGAAAGGCTGAGTTCATTTGGCAAAGCATTCATTTTTAAAACACTTTTCAAAGGTCTAAGTGTGGGTTTCAACATAAACTTTTCCTTCAGAAAGAGGCGTCTCACCTCAATCCGTCCACGAGTTGCTTTGCAACAACTTGAGCGGCAAAGTCAAATTTTAGTATTCATAACACTTTCTCTTTTATTAGTTTCTTTTCACTTTCAAAACATAACCCATTATTCTTTCCAACAATCATCCGTCAACCAAGTCTCATGGTTAACAACTCCGGGTCCGGTCCTCTTGACCTGCCATCCCAACCTTGGCTATCTCGGCCCCCAAAACCGGCCCTTTTGGCCCTATGGTGCCAAACGACACCCTAGGTCACACAGGCCTGTTCCCAACCACGAATGATGACCGTCCGTCACAAAGAAGGACTGTAGTAACGGTTCCCATCCCACGAACCAATTTATTAAATAAGTTTTGAAAACAAATCTACACTATGGGCATCACCTTACATTCACCCTTGACCGTGGGTACGGCTATTTGAACAATTCAAATAAACATTTGCAGAGACTGTACGCTTTTCCCACAAGACACGAAGTTTACACCAATACTGGCCGGTACCGGAAGTTCGTGACAAAGCCTTTCTCTAACCAAACCATAAATGTCCCGTGTCACACAGATGAGTGGAATCTCTCCACCAAGCAATAGGCCAGTCTCAGACCCTCATCTACTCAGGCCCCACCGAATGGACCCCCGACAGATCCCCACTGCAGGAGATTACCGTAAACTCCACCATACCGGTGCTCCTCACCTGCCAACATGCTAGACACCTATATTTTAGCTAGTTACTCATCTAGGGGCATCCCATTCTACCCATGTGGTCGTACTGTGAGATGCTCGGATGTAAAACCTAAAGGAATCGGTCCTTATGCGTGACTACGAAACCAAACCACACAGGAGAGGATTCGCACCGCAAATTTTCTCCCATAAAACCTTTTTATTTTCAAAGTCACCGAATTCCTGAGTTGGGTTTTATAAATCTTTCACAACCCAAGTTTTTCCACATCGATAACCATGTATAAACCTGATATAAACATATGGTGCAAAAGGATACCTACGCCCAGAGAGCGCAAGTATCGAGGTACTGCAGTGGTGGAGCGACAAAGGTTAAGTTTAACAAGGTCTTACGAAAAATAATGCAACTACATTGGTTGGTCCGTCGGTCGTTTGCTCGTAGACCGATGGCCTATCAAAATAATTGTGTACGCTAAACATGCAATTCTTGCAAACAACACATTTTATAAACTAGGAGCAATATGATCGAAGAGTGGCTTGCCTTATTGTTGGTCCTCAAATCTTCAAGAAAAACTGCGTCTCCGTTGCATCTCCGAAACGTCCACTACTCGACTGAAAAGAGAAAAACATCCAAAATCCTATAAAGTAGATAATAACTATTATAAACTAATTATGCCATTGTATAGATCTCATTTTTAGAAAGATTATGGAAGTTGAACGGAGTCAATCGGACTTACGGTTGGAGAGATACGAATTTTGGAAGATTAATGGAGTTCCTGAAATGTGAGAAAAATGATTTATTAAATTGAAAGGAATATTCCCAAGAATATTCCTAGGCTGTGAGGCTCAGAGGGGGGTAAGGTGGACTTGGTGGAGATGGGGCTAGGCTGGTGGGCTTCGGCCTGAAATTTATTGGAGGATGTACAATAGACTTTTGTGTGGACTGATTTCTTGGGCTTGGCCCAAGGAAACAAGAGGGAGGTGATATGGACTTGTGGATAGATTATCAAGCCGGTTGGCCCAATGAAGTAGAGGGAGGTGATGTAGACTTTATATAGAATTTCATGGGCTTAGCCCGACAACAAAGAGAGACGCGATGTACACTTTTTCAAAGTCTTCAAGGACCCGCACAGAGAGAGAGTCAAAATAGTGGGGCCCACCGACGAGTCCCACTTCTTTTCCTCTCTCCTTATCCTTTCCTTCTCTCTTCTTCCTTTCTCTCTTTTCTCTTTCCTGCCTTCTCTGCTGCTTCCCGAGCAGGAGGAGGGGATGGAGCGCCGGCTGGGCGAGGGCATGGCAAGGACGACAGAGCGGCGTCGGCGGCCGGGGTGGCAGCTAGGGAAGAAGCAGAGCGTGGTGGCACGGCGCGACAGGAGTGACGGCGCGCGACAGCGCCGTGGTGAAGGGGTGGCTGCGCGGCGTGACGTGGCGAGCCCGGCTGGGGCGACGCCAACCGAGGCGGCGTGTGGGGCAACGCTGCGGCAAAGCAGTGCGCTGGCCGGGGAGGGTTGCCGCTGGTTCGGCCCTGGCGTGGGCCTGACGCGTCGTGGCGGCAGCGCGTCGGCATGGCGTGGTCGAGGCCCGTGGCCGGGAGGTAGCCGGGCGCAGGCCGATGTGCGGGTGCGAAGGGTCCGGTCGGTGCGGCGACTTGGCCGACGCTCACGGCAGGGTGGAGACCGGCCAAGGCGGCTCGGCACGAGCTGGACCATGGCATCGGCCAAGCGCGACGGCGCAGCAAACTCGGCAGGAACGGCACGGTGGAGTGGAGGCCGAAGCGGCTTACGGCCATCGGGCGGCTTGGCTGAACGACGATGACGTTCGGCCCGTCGTTGTGATGACAGCAACCATGGTGGTTTGGGATGGAGAAGAGGCGGCGACAGTGAGTGAAAAATGATGGCTTTTATAGCCGTCACGGCCGGCGGATGACGACGAAGGCGGCTCAGTCGAGCGGGGCCGACTGCCCTGTTCGGCTGACACCATTGGCAGGGCAGCACAGGGAGTGAGGACGGTGGCCGGTGCTGGACGGTGTGCACTCGGCGTTTGCTTTCGGTGTGAACTGCTTCCTCTAAGTTTTCTCAGTGGTGCAATGGAGCACTAGACAAGGAGCACGAGGAGGTTGCCATGAAGAAGAAATGGACGGTGGACAAATTTGCCTTTGTGTCTACAGCTTCTCTCTGCTGCTGCCTGCTTATTTGTTTGGGTGTGGTTAATGGTTGTCAGGGGGTCTTAATGGGTGTCAGGGAAGGAGCAGTGATGACAGAGAAGAAAATGTGTGCATGCATGAGCGGTGGAACAAAATGGTTTTTGCTGGTCTCAGTGGGGAAAAAATGGAGGAGTGCACGCATGCTTGTTTAGTGTCATTTTTGCCCGTGGGCTGTAAACAATTTTGAACATGTAAAACGACTGTAACTGGACTGGAAATTCTAATGATTTGTTTGGGATTTTTGGACAGATAGAGAATTTGGTTGGATGGGCTTTGGTTTAGGAATAAAAATTTGCGACGAATGGAGTGAGTACAGCTTTAAACAAAATAATTTAAAATGGATAGAAAATGGAGGGATAATTTAGGACACGATTCGGATTCCAAAATCCAAATACGGGGATTTTATTTGGAAAAGAATGATGGAAGGAAAAACTTGGTTTTTGCCGATTCTATCTGTGCGCGATTAAATCCAACGGGAATAATGACTGTCGATACGTGCGCAGAAATATTGGTTTTGATATGCGCATGTATAGGAAATATATGTCGGGCGGTCGAAGTCTAAAAATAAATATTTGTAGACTCTCTGAATGGAAAGGAGACTATTTGTCTGCATGATCAAAATTTCCGAAATCGAAATTTCAACGTACGAATTTTTGGAAAAGTTTAGGAGGGGAAACTCGAACTTCAAAATCTGAATAATGGGAATTTAATTTTGGGAGACGATATCATGATCAAGATTTTGGGTTCACAAGGAAGTGAATCAATTGCGATTTTTGGCACAAAATCCTAAATACACTTAAAGAACCAAATTTTTAAAAATAGGATTTTAATAAAATAGATTTTTCGACGGGGCGAAAATCGGGGCGTTACACCATACCTCCAGCTGACAAATCCAAAGCACGAACTCGTCAAAAAGTAAAGAGAAAATCGGGGCAATGCGCCGAAAGTGTTGATTGAACTGTTGTTGTTTTTTACATAGACCTCAGGCTTATATTTATACCCATACATACAGACCTTGTCCTTGCCAGACACTATTTGGCTGTGTTCGGGAGGGAGAGTTGGGAACTCTTCCTCCAAACACGTAAAACGAGGTGATTAATTAGCACGTGATTAATTAAGTATTAGTTAATTTTTTTTGAAAAATGGATTAATATGATTTTTTAAAACAACTTTTATATAGAAATTTTTTGTAAAAAACACACCGTTTAGCAGTTTGAAAAGCGTGCGCGCGGAATACGAGGGGAGAGGAGTTGGGAACCTCCTCAGCCGAACTCTGCCTTTATAACTTGCCTAAACAAACAAATCCTAGGTGGACTCTTACCACAATATTACAAAAGGAAACTAACTATTATTCCTAATTAATAGATACAATTGTCTTATTGGGACTTAATTCCTAGTCGGCAATATTTTCAAGCCCTTCTCCAAAACCAACACGAAACCAAGCTATCTGCATCGGCTCAACCGAGTCCAATTCAGTTTACCCGTATCGGCTCAACCGAGTCCGATTCCATATCGGCCAATACGGCTCCAGCCGATGCTGTTTGTTCTTGGAAACCACCTTATCCCTCCAAATCCGTCTTGGATCCAACCCTTTTTGTTAGCATATCTTTACTAAATTTTGCTATTAACAGGATGGTGGCGCAGGATCTTGACACCACGTCGTCACTCGTTGCCGCCCGTAGACACCGGAGCCGACCACGCCGTCCGCGACCTCTACTGGCTTCAAGAAAAACCCCCACTAGCCCCGGCTTCGAGATTAGCACTCATCACCTGCCTGCCACCGCCGCCTAAAAATGAGGCGCAGGTAGCACCGCCAGCCATCTCCGAGATGCATCGCCAGGCTGTGCTTGATGGATCCCCTGGATCCAGAAAAAATAGAGAAAAGGAATAGGGAGAGAGAAAGTGGAAGGGAGGCCGGTTGCACATCTATATAAATAGAATTATTAGATGTGTGTAAAAAATTTTCTATTCAGTCCGGAAGGGCACGCTGGTGGTGTAGGTGACGTGGTAGGAAGAGTCCGAGTTAGACTCGATTTACACCGGGTCTCGGGATTATTGAGTTGGGAAACTATGTTCCGAGTTCTTTTGTGATTCTACCCCGAAATAGTCATGGAAGAAGACCTGTAGGAGGCAAGACCAACCCCTTTATAAGAGCCAAGGCTGGTTCAATTGAACAACCAACAATCTACATACAAATTCTCAATTGAATCACGTTTTCTTTAATACACATCTACTTTTTGCATAGCTTTAGCCTTAGTTTGTCCATCTTTATCGATTTGCGCTGTAAATCATCCGCCGTCGCTGCGAGAGTGCGATATCCCTTTGTAGCTTTGTCCCGTAAACCTTCCATTTGCCCACGAGACGGGTAGTTATCTCTAGTTTCAATCTAGATCGGCTCCGCTAGCCGTTCTAATTTTTCAAAACCCATCTTGGTCTAGTTTTTGCTAGATTGAGGTGGTTGGCGACTCCATACACCGCAAGGCGTTTAGGTGTCAATAGTGTTAGTAGCTTTTGACCGTAAAAGTTGCCAACACGAATTGGCGACTCCGCTGGGGAACGACTGCAATGACTACATCAACATCATGCCCAAGCACGGAGTTGATCCGGAGAACATCCTACCACTCTCCATGGATGATCTGGATGATGATGAGCGCAAAGACATGGAGCAACGGATGAATGAGATCCGACAGGAGATGCTGTTGAGGAGCTACACCAAAACTCGCCAAGGAGTATCCCGCAATCCCGGTCCTCCACCTAAGGTAAGTTTTGATGAGGTAAATATCGACGATCTTGCTCTTCCCGTTCAAAAGCTTGTTGCTAGTAGCGTAGATCAAACTGTTACCGCTGTCCTTAACAATAAGCTTGAGCCTACTATGATGTCGATTTTGGCCCGATTAGCACCCAATTCTCTTCCTAGTACTAGCCAGGCTCCTATTCATCAGATTTACAGTAGGACCGATGGAGCAATACCGCAAAATGACGGGAGCAAGGCAAATCTTAGCCCCTCGGCCGGTCAGACCGTCTGACCGCGCCCCTGGCCGGTCTGACCGGTTCGCCTTCCATCGGTCAGACCGGCCCTCAGGCCGGTCTGTCACCTCAGACCTACCCCGGTCGGACCGGCTCCCTGGTCGGTCTGGCCGTCCCTCTGACCGCCGGTCAGACCGGCTCCCTGGCCGGTCAGACCGGCACCATGGTCCCGGTGCAAGAAGTGGATCCTCTCACTAATAATTCTGTTTTGCACCATTATCAAATATCTCCTGTTACTAATGCTAATCCACATATACCTCCGCCTGTGCCTAATGTCTATAATGTCCCTAACCATGCATATGGTGGTTATCCTCGAGATGTGCGACACAGCCAATATAATCATATTGCACCTCCACAACCACATGTTCTTAGGCCACCACAACAAAGACCTGAGAATATTGAGGAGCAAATTAGGAACATCATTAGAGAGTCGTTTGGACTTGAGCCAAGGAATCGTGCTAAGGTTTACCAAAAGCCGTATCCGGATTATTTTGATAACATCCCATACCCTCATGATTTTAGAGTCTCGGAATTCACTAAGTTTAGTGGAGATGATGGTAGGACCACTTGGGAACACATAGGCCAATTCCTTGCACAATGGGGTGAAGCTAGTAACATGAATGCTCTTAAGTTGCGTTTATTCTCTTTATCTTTGTCGGGCACTGCTTTTACATGATTTACTTCTTTGCCGGCAAATTCTATTTATACTTGGGCTCAATTAGAAGAGAAATTTCATGATTACTTCTATACTGGTGAAACTGAGCTTAGGTTATCTGATTTAACATCGGTCAGGGAAAAGTATAATGAAACTGTCACTGAATATGTTAAAAGGTTTAGAGATACTAGAAACCGATGTTTTAATTTGAATATAACTGAAAGAGATTTGGCCGATCATGCTTATAATGGTTTACTTGCTCCTTTAAAAGAGAAGTTAGATGGACAACAATTTCTTGACGTTAGTCAACTCATGCAAAAGGCTCTGGCTCAAGAAAGCTGGGTCAAAGAGGTTAAGAGATTTGTTAGGTCCAATGACAAAAAGCCTAATGTTAGTATTGTTGATTGTCCTAGTGATGATTCGGATGATGATAATGATGATCATGATATCTATGTAGCCGAATGGTCTTGGACTAGTAAGAATAAGCCTTTTGTTTGTTCTAACTTAATGCCGACTCCTCGCAAAGATCAGCAAAGTGAAATTAAATTTAGTTTTGATGTGTCCAAGTGTGACAAAATCTTTGATTATCTCTTGCAAGAAAAACAAATCAAGTTACCTAAAGGCCATGTCATCCCATCTCAAGAGGAATTAAAACATCGTGCATATTGCAAGTGGCATGATTCACATTCTCATATACTAATGATTGCAATGTGTTTCGACGACAGGTTCAATCGGCCATAGAGGAAGGACAATTGAAATTTATTGAAGGTTCTAGGATGAAGCTAGATCATGATCCCTTCCCGATGAATACTATTGAGTTTGAGAACAAGAAGGTTTTGATTCGGCCGAAGCAAGCCGAATCAACAAAAGGGAAGGAGGTAGTAATTGGAGAGCCTTGGCCTATGATGATTGTGCCAAAGAGTCCAGAAGTTGAGGTTTGGAAGGAGAACAAGAGTGAAGCTTCAAGCTCCAAGAGACAAAAGAAGCGAAAGGTGACATTTGATATGCTTTTGAACAAGTATGAAAAAAGGGCCGAGCAATATTCCAACAAAGGGAAAAAACCAAGATCTCCACCTAGAGAGAGATTTGGTCCATCATCAAGATCTTTGGAGCCACCTTTCCCATATGGCCCTCAAGTGATGCCATGGGGTCCTTGTCCAATGCCGCCACCGGGTTATCTTTTTCCATACTTCATGCCATGGGGGGCACCACCACCTATGTATGGGAGTATGTCGCCAATGCAATTCAATCAAGGGTGGGTTGAGCCGAGAAAGTCAGCGCATGAGCGGTTGTCTTCAAACAAAAGCCGTTTTCAATCAAGGAATCGGTTTGGAGAGGAAGGAAGAGGAGAGAAGCGCATCAAGGTAGAGACAAGAGCTTCGGAGGTCATTACTGTCAAGGTGGGATCTCATGAGGTGCCAATACCTACTGGAGATGAAGCCAAGGTGGTCAAAGACAAGGAAACCGAAGATGGAGTCAAGACGGTGCAAGGAGGAAGTTCAACTGGAGCTACTGGCCGGTCCGACCGCGCAGCAGGGCCGGTTTGACCGACGTCAGACGGCAGTCTAACCGGCGCACAGGGGCGGTTTGACCGGACCTTACGGCTGGTCTGTCTGAAGGCACTCTGCCGGTCTAACCGGCGCACGTGGCCGGTCTGACCGGTTCTGTCCAGAGAGTTCGGGGGCTTCGTCTTCATCGGGTAAAATCAACAAAGGACATTATATTGCTTCTGGAACAAAGCCGAATTCAAGGTGGATTCCTGAGAATTTGACGGCTTCACAAAAGAGGAGGTTGCAACATCTTCGGGCTCAAGAATTGAGAGAGAAGAGAGCCGAAGAGTGGAGAGATAGAAGATTTAATAGATTGCGACCACCACCAAGTAAAGAGTGGAGACCCAAGTCACCAAAGGAAGTTGAGGAGTCGGTGATTGATCAAGAAGAGGATGAGGATGATATGAGTGAGTCACCGGTTGTGAGCAATGATTCGCCACCAAGGGAAAACATGGACATTAATATGGTGTTTACTTTGCCTATGGAATTTCATGCCGTTCATGAGATCGGAATTGCTCAATTTTCATTGGGACCTAGAGATGCAGTTTTTGAGAAGCCCAATGAGTCAAACCGTCACATGAGACCTCTTTATGTCAAGGGACACATTGATGGGGAGCCGATTTCTAGGATGTTGGTAGATGGAGGTGCCGCTGTTAATTTGATGCCATACTCATTGTTCAAGAAGTTGGGGCGTGGAGATGAAGAATTTAAGAAAACCAATATGACTCTCAATGGCTTCAATGGTGAACCAACTGAGGCAAGGGGTATCTTTTCGGTGGAGCTTACTGTGGGAAACAAGACATTGCCTACCGCTTTCTTCATTGTCGATGTGCAAGGTAACTATAGTGTTATTTTGGGTCGTTGTTGGATTCATGCAAATTGTTGTGTTCCTTCTACCTTGCACCAATGCTTGATTCAATGGGATGGTGATGAAGTTGAGATTGTCCAAGCGGATACATTGGCCGAGGTTGCAATGGCCGATGCTTCGATTGAGTGGCAACATGGGAACATTCAATGTTTATCGGGGTTAGATCTTTCTAGCTATGATTTCATTAGTGTTTCTAAGGATGGCTTTGTACCTATTTCTGTAAAGCCGGCTAATATAGCTCGCTAAATAATGTAACCATGCATTATGAGTAAAGAAGCTAATTTGGAGTGGTTACAAAAGAGGGTACAAGAATATCGGTCTATAAAGAACGATATTGGTGAAACTATAGAAGACTTTGATGAAGTAGAGAAGTTAGGTCAAGGCTTTACATCGGCCGATCCATTGGAGGAAGTAGACATAGGTAATGGCACTATTCCAAGGCCGACTTTTGTAAAGAAAGATATGAAAGCCGATTATAAGGTTAAAGTAATCGAGCTACTTAGAGAGTATGTTGATTGCTTTGCATGGGAATATCACGAGATGCCGAGACTTCGCCGTGATCTTGTTGAGCATCGGCTTCCAATAAAATCAGGGTTTAGGCCACATAAACAACCGCCTCGTCGCTTCAATTCTAATATCTATGATCGTGTCAAGGAAGAGGTAGACCGATTATTGAAGGCGGGGTTTATTCGGCCATGTAGATATGCGGAGTGGGTGTCCAACATTGTTCCGGTTGAAAAGAAAGGAAGTGGTAAGATTAGAGTGTGCATTGACTTTAGAGATTTAAATAAAGCTACTCCTAAGGATGAATATCCTATGCCTATAGCCGACATGTTAATTAATGATGCCTCGGGACATAGAGTTATTAGTTTCTTAGATGGCAATGCCGGCTACAATCAAATCTTTATGGCCGAAGAGGACATGTACAAAACGGCCTTTAGATGTCTGGGTTTTGTTGGTTTGTTTGAGTGGTTTGTTATGACTTTTGGTTTGAAGAATGCCGATGCAACATATCAAAGGGCTATGAATTTAATCTTTCATGATTTACTAGGTATTATCTTAGAAATTTACATTGATGATATTGTTGTCAAATCGGATGGCATGGATGGTCACTTAGCCGATTTGAGGTTAGCTTTTGAGAGGATGCGTCGGTATGGTTTGAAGATGAATCCACTCAAGTATGCTTTTGGTGTGTCGGCGGGGAAGTTCTTAGGATTCATGGTGCATGAGAGAGGTGTTGAGATTGATCCTAAGAAGATAGAAAAGATTAGAGAGTTTCAAGCGCCGGCATGTAAGAGGGATGCTCAAAAGTTGCCAGGTAAGGTAAATTATTTGAGGAGATTCATATCCAACCTAGCCGGTAAAATCGATGCTTTTGTTCCTATTCTTCGCTTGAAGAAAGAAGCCGATTTTACTTGGGGGGCAAAGCAACAAGAGGCGTTCGAGAGTATCAAGGAATATTTATCTTCTCCACCCATAGTAAGAGCGCCTAGAGATGAAGTTCCGTTTCGGCTTTACATTGCCGCCGAAGACAACGTCATTGGTGCCATGTTGACCCAAGAGGAGGATGGCAAGGAGTATATTATTACATATTTGAGTCGTCGCCTTTTGGATGCCGAAACAAGGTATGTGTTTATAGAAAAGCTTTGCCTATGTTTATATTATGCTTGTACCAAATTGCGTCATTATTTGTTATCTAGTACTTGCATAGTTACATGTCAAACCGATGTTATTAAACATATGTTGCAAAGGCCAATTCTAAGTGGGAGAATTGGTAAATGGGCGTATACTTTGATTGAATATGATTTGGTTTATGAGTTATTGAAATCTATGAGAGGCCAAATCGTAGTGGATTTTATAGTAGATCATCATGTGGATATTGCTTATGATAATGAGGTCTATTTGCTTAGTCTCACACCTTGGAAGCTTTATTTTGATGGTTCTTCTTGCAAAGAGGGGCAAGGAATAGGTGTAGTTTTATTTTCGCCCAATGGTTCTTGTTTTGAAACATCGGTTCATTTAGAATATCCATGTATAAATAATCAAGCCAAATATGATGCTTTGTTATTCGGTTTACAAGTATTAGAGTCTATAGGTGCTACTCATGTAGAAGCATTTTGTGATTCGGAATTAATAATGCAACAAGTTGCCAAGGTTTATAAATGCTTTGATGGATCACTAAATAGATATCTTGATCAATGCTTGGATATTATTGCCAATTTCGATGATTTTGTCATTAGACATATTGCTAGAGGGGAGAATTTTAGAGCAAATGATTTGGCTCAACAAGCATCTGGCTATCATGTAAAAACAGGTGTACTCTTGATATTAGAAAAGCCGGTGCTTGAGTTTAAAAGTGTGGGCGAAATTGGCAAAAGTTTGGACCAGGGGTGGTCTGACCGGCAGGACATGGCCGGTTTAACCGAGGACCAAGGCTGGTCTGACCGGCGCACTGTGGCCGATCTGACCGAAGGTCAGGGCCGGTCTAACCGACAGGGTACGGCCGGTCTGACTGACATGCAGCAGGAAACTGGGGGGCACAGTACATATCAAGATTCAAAGGCCGAGTTAATTGAAAATTCGGACATATGTGCCCAAGATATAGAAGAAGATTGGAGAATCCCTTTAATAAATTATTTGGAGGATCCTAGCCTTAGAGTTGATAGGAAAATTCGGCGGCAAGCTTTTAAGTACATTTTATTGGATGGAGAGTTGTATCGCCGAAATATAGATGAAGTACTTTTAAAGTGTTTAGATAATGATCAATCTAAAGTTGCAATGGGAGAAGTTTATGAGGGGATTTGTGGAACTCATCAATCGGCCAATAAGATGAATTGGTTACTTAGGAGAGCGGGTTTTTATTGGCCGAAGATGATTGATGATTGTTTCAAGTACTATAGACGATGTGAGGCTTGTCAACGGTTCGGCAATGTTCAATGGGCGCCTGCCGCCATGTTGAATCCTATCATAAAACCATGACCGTTCCGAGGTTGGGCTTTAGATTTCATAGGTCAAATTCATCCTTCGTCATCCAAGGGACATCGGTTCGTGCTAGTTGCAACGGATTATTTTACCAAGTGGGCCGAAGCCGTACCGTTGAAGAATATGACTTATACGGAGGTAATTGACTTTATTCTAAAGCATATTGTTCATAGATTCGGAATTCCTCAAACTTTAACTACGGATCAAGGAGCTTCTTTTATGTCTAAGTGTAACGCCCGTTTTGTCGCGGCGTTAGCGGGAAAACTAATCTGCTAAAAACCCTATTTGCGAAAGTTTGCTCTTCGGTTGAGTCTTGTGGTGTGTCAAGGTCTCGTGTCTCCCCTCTCACTTCAATCCCGGAGAAAACCGCGAAATCGGATCTCGATTCCGAACCCTAAATCCCTCCAAAACCCAATTCCCAAAAAGTCTGGTTTACCTCCCTTGACCTGGGCCGATTTTTCCCCCTTCGGCCTTTCCTTTTTCTCTCCCCCCGGGCCGCCGCTGGCCCAGCCCCTCTCGGCCTGTTTTTCCCCCTCTCCTATCCCTTCTCGGGCCGCCCCGGCCCAGTCCCCTCTCCCCTTTTTTTTTCCCGCGGGCCGCCTCCCGGCCTGGTCCAGCCCGCACGGCCGCCCGCGCAAGAGAGAGAGCCCCGCTCTCTTCTCTCTCTCCCTGCCGTTCTCCTCCACTCCCTCCCGTCCCGTTCCGTCGCCGGCGACCGCCGCTCCCGGCCCCGCTTCTGCGCGCGTGCCGCCAAGGGGCCGAGGCGCGCGCCCCCTCTCCCTCTCTCTCCGCGCGCGCCCTTGCCCGAAGTGGCATGGAGGCAAGCCTCCTTTCCCCCTCCCTTTTTCGCTTTTTCCCGCCGGCCGACGTCACCGCCGTTGGCCGCTAGCGCCGGGAGTGCGCGGTCCCCTTCCCCCGCACCGCCTCTCCCCGGCCAAAAACCGACCTTCTCCGTCCCCAAACCGACCTAGCGCCCCTTCAAAACCTCCCCCGCTCGGCCACATTTCTACCCCTCGTCCCGGCCGCCATTGCCGCCTCCCGAGCTCGCCCCCTTCCCGCTGCCGCCGCCACGCTCGTCGCCGCCGCCGAGGGCTCCCGAAGGAGCTTCGGGCGCCTTCTCCGCCGCCCCTCTTCCCCGGCGCGGAGCCGCGCCGCGCCCGCATCGTCTTCTTCCCCGGCTTGCCGCCCCGCCGCGGTAAACCCCTCTTCCCCCCTTTTCTTTTTTTTTCTCAGCGTAGCGCGTTGGATAGCGCCGTAGTTCTCCCCCGGGCGCCGCTGTCGTGCCGCCATCCCCTCTTCCATCCTCTCCCCGCCCCGGCGCCGCCACCCCCTTTTCTTTTCTCCCCCGCCGGCGTCGGCCGTCGCCATAATCCGCCGTCGTCACGTCTCCCCGGGCAAGACCGAGCCACTGGCTCGCTTCCCCTCTTTTCCCTTCTAGCCGCCGGTGCCCGACTCCCCTCCGTCTCGCCGCCGCCTGCCGGGAGGGAGCCCTCTCGCCGACGCCCCGCCGAACACCGCCGTTCCCGGGCGAGCCGTCGCCCTCTCCTCTCCGCCTCCATGCGCTGGGTTCACGCGCACTGCGCCGCTGACGGGTGGGCCCTGCCCTAGCACCCGCGTGGTGGTCGCGGGTCCACCGGACCGACCGCCCGCATGGGCCGCGGCCTGCCTCGGTCCGTCGGCCCCTCTCTCCCCTCGGCCCACCGGATCGGTCTCCTCCCTCCGGACTAGGCCGCGCCCT
The DNA here is from genome assembly GCA_008326285.1 of Oryza officinalis. Classification (NCBI taxonomy): domain Eukaryota; kingdom Viridiplantae; phylum Streptophyta; class Magnoliopsida; order Poales; family Poaceae; genus Oryza; species Oryza officinalis. The sequence goes on along the minus strand of BDMV01000010.1, from coordinate 40,876,587 downwards.
CAAGCGCCGGCCCGGCTCGACCTCCAAGCCGCCATCGGCCTCGGGCCATCGGCCTTTGGGACCTGCTCGGCCCCCTCGGCCTCTCGGCCTTTCGCCCGTGGGCCGCGCCCTCAAGCGCCGGCCTGCTCAGCCCCCGGCCATCGGCCTCCGGCCCATCGGCCGCTAGGCCCATCGGCCATTCCCCTCTCGCGCGCCGATCGGCCATGGGCCGATCCCTTCGGGCCGTCGGCCCAATTATTTCGGCCGCGCCCATTCAAATCTTTTGGGCTGCCCTTAGCCGCCCAAAATAAAGTCCAATTTCAGTCCCTCCTTCTTTTCTTTTTCCAGGGAATTAATAATTCCTTTTCTTTATTCCAGAAAATCCTTTAATCTTCGGAAATTCATATCTTTTCAACCGTTCGTCCGATTAACTCCGTTCCACTTCCAAAATTCCTCAAAAATCGAGATCTATCCAATGGCATGCTTAGTGGTCTTTAATAGGGCTTCTTTTATCGCTTTGTTGAGTCGTCTCGTTTCGCGTGTAGTCTCGGAGCCCGAAGACCCGCAGTGCGCGGATTTCGAGGAAGAAGCTCAAGATCTCGAGCAAGGCAAGTCACCTTTGATCAATTGAACCTATAATTTAAATTAAGTATTTTGATTCCGCAAACTATGCATTACTTAGGTTACACTTGGCACTTGGCCTCGGTTTGCAATACAACCGGCAGGCCCTGCCCATTTGCTGCATTCACCTTCCTTGATTATTTGCATACCCCAACACCCTTGTCACCCCTCAGGTGATGCCTCGGTATCCGTACCTCGCGTACGAACATCGAGACTCCCCTCAAACTTTAAAATTGATCACCTGGGTAAAACTGAAGTTTACAAAATGCTTGGAAAACCCGACACTTGGGTCGGTGTCTTGAAAACTAAAGTGAGTTTCTAAAACTCGCGGTACGGGAGACGTACTGGAGGTACGGTCTGCCCGTTCTCGCCCTAAGGACCGATTCCTTGGGAATTACATCCAAGCATATGTCAAGTACGACCACATGGGTGATATGGGACGTCCCTAGCTGAGTAATTAGCTAGGCCAGGGAAATCTTGATGCCAAGGGACAAGTGGATTCGCCGGGGTGGTGTCGGGGAGGACCCCTGGGCTTCCTGGCACAGTATGGTCTGGGACCTAACCTGGTGTTGGTCCGTGGGACCCCTCCCGTTGGCATAAGATGACCCTGAGTCGGCTTTCGAAATGCCTTGTCGTGAAAGCCTTAAGGTCGCCAGACGTGACCGAGGGTCGCGGGCTGGGTGATTCGGGGTTAGTAACGTCGTGTGGGTAAAGTGTACCCCCTCTGCAGAGGTTAACAACTGTTCGAACAGCCGTGCCCACGGTCATGGGCGGATGTGAGGTGATTCCTTAGCGTAGTTTTATTTGAACACCTTGTCAGCTGCTGTTGGTGTGAGGTTTTCCGTTCTGTGCTTGGTTTAAGGCTGTTGAAGCAGCCGGAGTCGGTGACGATTGGCAGGGAGCCTCTCGTACCGGTGTGTTGGCTTGTGGCTGTTGAAGCAGCCGGAGTTGGTGACGATTGGCAGGGAGCCTCTCGTACCGTTGTGTTGGCTTGTGGCTGTTGGTGCAGCCGGGTCGGTGAACGATTAGCAGGGAGCCTCTCGTGCCGACATGAATCATTTGATACAATTTCACTGCTCCGGCCGGATGAGACGCACTTCTCGTCCGTGCCGTCGAGAAGCACTCACTTAGTTGGTTCTGAAAGTCTTAAACTAAAATCAATTGTGAAAAATAATTGGCCTTCCCTTGAAGCTTGCATTAAACACTTATTTCCCCTGACTTGCTGAGTACTCCTGTACTCACCCTTGCTCTATATAATTAACCCCCCCCAGTTCTCGAAGATGAAGAGGTGGACCCTGCTGACGAAGAGTTCTTCCAGGAGCAAGCCGACTTCGAGCAGTAGTAGGGTTTCGGCCTTCCCCAAGGCTTTGCTTGTGGCTTAGGGCCAGTCGCCGCTTTCCGCTTCCGCCTTTTGTAATGCTGTTGTGAACTCGGGTTCTGTCCGCAGTTCCAACCTTGGTTGTAATCCTACTCTTAAATAAAGAGACCGCTGTTGTTGTGATATTCAGTCTTCCTGTTGTACCAGCGCTATTTCCTGGGACTGGTACAGGCATACAGGTCAATCTGGACCGCTCTATCCTGGTCTCCGCCTGGGGCCAGTTTGGGGCGTGACACTAAGGAGGTAAGAAGTTTTGTTGAATCTTATGGAATTAAATTGTTGAGTTCTTCTCCTTACTATGCTCAGGCTAATGGTCAAGCCGAGTCGAGTAATAAGACTTTATTGAAGTTAGTTAAGAAAAAGATTGAGGAACATTCGAAAAGATGGCATGAGGTATTCTCAGAAGCTTTATGGGCTCATAGGATATCTAAGCATGGTGCTACCAAAGTTAGTCCTTTTGAGTTGGTCTATGGACAAGAAGCCGTTTTACCAGTAGAGGTGAATCTTGGCTCTCTTAGATATATCAAGCAAGATGATTTATCGATTGAGGAGTATAAGACATTGATGGGAGATAATCTTGATGATGTGACCGATAAACGTTTAAATGCTTTAGGTGAGATAGAAAAGGAGAAAAAGAGAGTAGCCAAAGCCTATAATAAGAGAGTGATAGCGAAATCGTTTCAAGTACGAGACTTGGTTTGGAAGACGATTTTGCCTTTAGGTATTAGATTTAAAGAGTTCAGTAAGTGGTCGCCTAGTTGGGAAGGATCTTATCGGATATGTGGAATCGTTCAAGGGAATGCATATTTTCTTGAGACATTACAAGGAGAACGATTTCAGAGAGCGCTTAATGGGAAATATTTAAAGAAATATTTTCCAAGTGTTTCGCAAAATGCTTGAGGAGTAGTATGACCGGTAATTGGATTATTGCCCTAAGATCACGTGCTTATGCTTTTAGATTCACAAAGTTCATCAAAAAGGCAGGGGGCATGTGTTTACACCCAAATTTGGTACCTAAGGATAAATTAGGAAATTATTGCCAAATTAAGGGAAGTACCGGTTTCCTTCGCAGAGGCCGGTCAGACCGTCGTGTATAGGACGGTCTGACCAGGCAGTGGGGCCGGTCTGACTGGCGGCATGTGGCCGGTCAGACCAGCAAAGTCCGAGTTAGACTCGATTTTCACCGGGTCTCGGGATTATTGAGTTGAGAAACTATGTTACGAGTTCTTTTGGGATTCTACCCCGAAATAGTCGTGGAAGAAGACCTGTAGGAGGCAAGACCAACCCCTTTATAAGGGCCAAGGCCGGTTCAATTAAACAACCAACAATCTACAGACAAATTCTCAATTGAATCGCATTTTCTTTAATACACATCTACTTTTTGCATAGCTTTAGCCTTAGTTTGTCCATCTTTGTCGATTTGCGCTGTAAATCATCTGCCGTTGCTGCGAGAGTGCGATATCCCTTTGTAGGTTTGTCCCGTAAACCTTCCGTTTGCCCACGAGACGGATAGTTATCTCTAGTTTCAATCTAGATCGGCTCCACTAGCCATTCTAATTTTTCAAAACTCATCTTGGTCTAGTTTTTGCTAGATTGAGATGGTTGGCAACTCAATACACCGCAAGACATTTAGGTGTCAATAGTGTTAGTAGTTTTTGACCGTAAAAATTGCCAACACATATATAGTCTCTTTCATTTAATTTAGCAGAAGCGCTACATAGCATGCAGCGTGCTACGTATTTAAGTAGCACGCCAACGCGCTACCCAGGAGGTGCGCCCTCCCCTCCATCGAACAAGGCAAAATTCAAACATTTACTGCAGATGATCAGCAAGCAAAAAACCTGCACCCAATGTGGAAAAAGACATTTTACTGCACTCACCCACCCTACCGCAGTGTTTTATGAACGTAACTGCCGCTTGGCCCAAACCCTTGAGCCCTCTCATGAAGCACACTGTAAAACATTTATTATGTTGTTAATCGACAATTCTATATGTATTGCAACTAGTTGTTGTAAATGTTTTATTTTGGTCAAATGAGACAATTAAGGGAGCCTGCGTGGTTACTTATTAGAGAAGTCCTCTCCCCTGTAAATCCCAAAAAAGGTCGTAGTTACCATGGAAACAATATACCGTCGCTTCTACAAGGGCTCGGACGATTGGGATTTCATTCGTGGTTGTGTCCTCTTCGCCGGTGATCAAAGAAGGGTATGGATGAGATGGGTTCGGATGCGACCATCCCTAATCCTTCTATTACAACGCTATGCTCGTGGAACAACCACATAGATGGAGGGCAGGGGTCATCGTCATGGAATCAGCGGTTCGTGTGAGTCCATACTGCCAAGAAGCGTTGAAGTATCTGTGAACCATGGTAGAACTCCTCTGCCATCGTCGACGGCAGTTGCCGCTGCATAGGGAGTAAATTTCTAGGTCAGTACGAGCATATGGAATGGGAATAGAATTTGTGGTGTAAGTGGGGTTGAGTAAATGCAAATCAAAGATAAAAATAAAATGTAGCATTGATGGGGGAGGCTTCTTAATAACTAGATTCGTTGAAGCAGATTCAGTGCATGCAGTCGTCGGTGGTGGGTGTACGGAGTTCACTGGTGTGAGTTCATCGATGCGGCGTCAGGTGGATAATGGTCTTTCGTCACCTAGAACCACAGCGGAGTTAGGGGATGGGCAGGGTCGTCGTCGGCGCAGGGCGAACCAATGTCGCCGCCGCGTCACCGGAGCACGTGAGCAAGAGGGGATCTTGAACCGTCGAATGTAGTGGATAAACAAAATGCCGGAAAGAGATTAAGATAATAATAACAGTTAAAAGTGGAAGGTGGGGGTTACATGTGCGATCGAAAATAAAACATTTACTACAATTAAGCTGGATGGGTGGATCGGGTGTGCTGCTAGACATGATTGAATAAAACATCTACTACGTTGTTGGATTGACTAGTTGGATCACGATACATGCGGAGTGTATGGTAATTTAAGCAAATAAAACATTTACTAAAACAAAAGGGTGCATGCGAGGTGTGTGCAGAATATGGGTACTGGGTACCCACACGGCCTCCATATTCAACTAGAGATAGGAAGTGGGTCGGATCCATATATTATGTAATAGAGTAGGACTCGGTCATAATATTGCCTTGTGTTCTATGGCATGGCCTAGAGTCCTGATTGAGTACTACCATGTAATAGATTAAAAAATTGATACCGTATATGGCTAGGTTTTTCTCCTTGTAACCCTGCCCCCCAACCTATATAAGGTGGGCAGGGAGCCCTCTAGGGGAGGATCACAAGAGTATCACAGAGATATTCACAATTCAATCGTCAGATCAATATACACCCGGCGGATACAATCCCCAAACAGGAGTAGGGTATTACCTCTCATTGAGAGAGCCTGAACCTGTTTAAATCCTTGTCTTCCGCATCCATCCACTTTTAGGTCTCGTGCGCTATCCCCTTTTATTATTGCCGAATTCCAGTTTCGACAGTTGGCGCGCCAGGTAGGGGTGACGCCAAGTTTCCCGTCGACGAGTGCGATGGAACTAATCTCCAACACCGCCGGATTCGTTTTCGCCCCAAGTCTCCATCTCGGATTCAGTCTAGCTGGGGAGATCAATCTCGACGTGATCAATGATTTAATCTCCGACATCACCGGATTTCTTCATCGTCGGTCGCTTCCGTCGTCACCGACTGGTTTCTGCGCCTTCGCACTTGGTGTACTCCGCCACCGTTGTTGAAGGCGATATCATCTTCACCGTCGGTCGTCTTCGTCATCGCCGAGTGGTTTCTTCGCCTCCACGGTTGGCGTACTCCGCCGCCATTGTTGATGGCAACATCATCTTCACCGCCGGCTACCTTCGTCATCGCCGAGTGGTTTCTTCACCCCCACGGTCGGTGTACTTCGCCGCTGTTGCTGATAGTGACATCGTCTTCACCATCGGTTGTCTTCGTCATCGCCGACTGGTTTCTTCGTCTCCACGGTTGGTGTACTCCGCTGCCGTTGCTTATGGCGACATCATCTTCACCGCCGGCTGCCTTTGTCGCCGCCGAGTGATTTCTTCGCCTCCACGGTTGGTGTACTTCGCCGCCGTTGCTGATGGCGATATCGTCTTCACCGTCGGTCATCTTCGTAATCGAAGACTGGTTTCTTTGCCTCCGCGGATGGTGTACTCCGTCGCCGTTGTTGATGACGACATCATCTTCACCGTCGGTCATTTTCATCGCCGAATGGTTTCTTCGCCTCCACGGATGGTGTGTTCCGTCGCCGTTGCTGATGGCGACATCGTCTTCACTGTCGGTCGCCTTCATCATCACCGACTGATTTCTTTGCCTCCAAGGTTGGTGTACTCCACCGCCGTTGTTAGTGGCAACATTGTCTTCCTCGTCGGCCACCTTCGTTATCGCCGACTGGTTTCTTCGCCTCCACGGTTGGTGTACTCCGCCGCTGTTGCTGATGGCGACTTCGTCCTCACCACCGGCTACCTCCGTCGTCACCGACTGGTTTCTTCGCCTCCACGGATGGTGTACTCCGCCGCCGTTGCTGATGGCAATATCGTCTTCACCGTCGGTCATCTTCGTCATCGCCGACTGGTTTCTTCGTCTCCACGGTTGGTGTACTCCGCCGCCGTTGTTGATGGCGACATTGTTTTCACCGTCGGCCGCCGTCATCGCCGTCGATTGGTGCCTTCGCCTTCATGACTGGCTTGTCTCGTCACCATTGATGGATGACCTCGTTCCCACATCGGCCACCTTCGCCATCACCAATGGAAATACCTGCAAGCTAAGTCATCGTTAACTTTCTTATTTATATGATATTTTCCTTTTTCTCTGCCTCACTACATCAACTGGTCCTCCGTTGAGCAGTGAGTCGGGGGCTACAGATGTTATATCATATTTTTTGTAATAATTTTCATAATATTTATCTTGATTGCTTGCGAAATAATCCGAGTAAAAAAGTGTTAATCGAGTTATGGAGCTCTATTTTCCTATGCTTTCCGTTTGGTTTGTCGATGGATAGTTGCCTTTGGGCCGAATCCTAGCACCCGGGGGCTCATTGGATGGAGTGTATAACACAAGGTGCTAAGTATTACTCGGACAAAATGAAAAGCATAAAGATAAAATAATTCGTTTTCTGCTCTTACCAATTGCAAAAGTACCCGAGTAGTAAATTCTGATCTGTGAAGCTTTGTTCCATGATGACGAACTCATGTCAATGACTAGTCGGGCAGAGTGTTCCAACGTGAGGAGGCATTTACTCGGGGAAATCAAAATCAACAAGAGGAGAAATACATATTTATAAATATTTTAAAATGCTTGAATTTTCCTCAAGTATTATATTTACATCAGATACCACTCATCCAACATATTCATACTGCAGGATCCAAATTCAGATATGTATAGTAGGGATTCATGGCTATAAGCTTATCTCCTACGCTTCGTGAATGGATCAATCAGAACATCATCGTGGGCTCGCCTACACGGTTGGTTGGTCACATCACCATTGTTGGGCGCCTAGCTCTTCGTCACCGGTTCGCCTTCGCCGCCGCCGACTGGTGTCTCCGCCTGTACGGTTGGTTGGTCACACCACCGATGTTGGGCGTCTACGTCTTCGTCACCGGTTTGCCTTCGGCACCGCCGACTGATGTCTTTGCCTACACGGTTGGTTGATCACACCACCGTTGTTGGGCATCTACATCTTCATCGTCGGCGTGCCTTCGCCGCCGCCGACTGGTGTCTTCACCTACACGGTTGGTTGATCACACCACCGTTGTTGGGCGTCGACGTCTTCATCGTCGGCCTGCCTTCTTCGCTGTCGACTGGTGTCTCCGCCTACACGGTTGGCTGGTTACACCGCCGTTGTTGGGCATCTACGACTTCATTGCCGGCCTGCCTTCTTCGCTGCCGACTGGTGTCTCCGCCTACACGGTTGGCTGGTTACACCACCGTTGTTGGGCGCTATATGATTTTTCAGAATGTTTTTGGCTTTGGCTAAGCATTTATTTATATAAAATTACTCGGATGGTTAGATTATTTACTCCTTGACTATATGCTTAGTTTGTTCAACTAACCACATAGTCGGGGGCTACACCTAATTAGGTGCATCTAGTTGATGCACCTGGGTATATATTCTTGGTTATTCTTGAAATTTTTCAGCCCTTCACAGCCTTTTGATTTGGTAAAAGCACTCAGGAGACTATGGCAGAGATGATTGAAGCACTCGGCTTTGGATTTATTTGGTTCGAGGTGAAGTTATCTCGTCGACTGCGAAGGTCTCAGGGGCTACTGTGGAGAATATGGGTACCGGGTACCCACACGGCCTCCATATTCGACTAGAGATAGGAGGTGGGTCGGATCCATATATTATGTAATAGAGTAGGACTCAGTCATAATATTGCCTTGTGTTCTATGGCATTGCCTAGAGTCCTGATTGAGTACTACCATGTAATAGATTAGAAAACTGATATCATATGTGGCTAGGTTTTCCTTCTTGTAACCCTGCCCTCCAACCTATATAAGGTGGGTATAAGGTGGGCAGGTAGCCCTCTAGGGGATCAGGATCACAAGAGGATCACAGAGATATTCACAACTCGATCGTCAGATCAATATACACCCGGCGGATACAATCCCCAAACAGGAGTAGGGTATTACCTCTCATTGAGAGGGCCTGAACTTGTCTAAATTCTTGTCTTCCACATTCTTCCACTTTTAGGTCTCGTGCGCTACCCCTTTTATTATTGCCGAATTCCAGTTTCGACAAGGTGGTTGGGACAATCTGAGAGACGAATTTAGGCAAATAAGACATTTACTAATACAAAGGGGTGCTCGTGAGGTCGATGGGACAATCTGTGAGGCGCGCTGCATTGATTAAGGGCCTGTTTGGTTGCCTAGGTAGCTTCGACCAGGCTCGCACAAATCAATACGGGCTGGCCTAATCCAGGCTTGAGTGATACAATTGTGCTTGTTTGGTTGCCTGCATTGCTTCAGCCTAGATCGATTGGGATGGTGTTCAGTTGGTTGCATGGCAGGGTTGGTAGTGCTGGTGCATCCAAGAGAAGTTGTTTGGTTGGGAGAATATGTCCTAAGTGAAGTTACCTCTTCTTGCAAGTGGTGGTGGTTACCCCATATGAGTGGATAACTTTGCTAAGTTCTTCGTGATGTACTGATGGTGGTGAATGTGCAGTTGACTTTTTATTTTTACTCAAACATGTTTTTAACCAAGGCACCACTGAAGAATTGATGTGCAAAATCTGGAACTTTTCAATTCTTGCATAAATTGAGACGAAAACGTATGAATAATACAACCGAACTAAAATGTACAACGAGTTGTTTAACTTTACATATTTGATACACACACTATGGACAAGCTTGTTCATGGTACAATTTTGCTACATCAAAACACCTGAAAAATAATTGTGGACCAATTGCTATCATCACGAATGGTGAAGGTGCAGTCAGCCTCTGAAAAATCCCAAAGAGCCATCACTGTTGGTTAGCCTCAGATATATGAAATGTGTTCATTAGGTATCTGTCATTTGCAGCTGAAAAATAATGAAAAATAAACATAACTGAATGTAAATGTAAAGGGTCTGTTTTGTTGCAAATGCGAATGTATCCTCATTTGCCATCAGAAATCACAAATCATCAAGCATCATGCACATCACATACTATTGTTCACTACAAAAGCCATATGGTGTCCACTGCCACCTCAGAAAGCAGTTGTTTAACATCCTAGAAAAAAACCAATGGTGTCCCACTACCACCTTAACCAGAAGTTGATATTACATAATAGGGTGTCCCACTACCACCCCAACCAGCACTTAATATGACATAATAGGGTGTCCCCTTACCACCTCTCCATAATAGTTAGCTAAATAGTTAGATGTTGTTAGGGTGATGCTCTTCTAACTTCCCAACCGAACGAGCACGACAAGCCTCATCTTTCTGAATGTAAACAAGGCTTGCAGCCTTGTCCTTAGTCAGATGAGCTAGAACAAGGTCCAGCTGATCCTCACTAAAACCAGGAACATCCATCACTGATTTGCACAGATCTAGGTGAACCTCAGTATGTGTCGTAGCGAGTATTGCCAAAGCCACATTGTTCAGAGTCAGTCATGTTGGTGATGAGAGCAATGTCACCTTCATTCAAAGCCGGGGTTCTCTTCCTCTTCTTATCTCCGCTGGATCCTCCAGTGAGATCAGTCATTGTAGCTAATACCTCATCAGCTTGCCCAACTCCACTTACCCGAGCAGCAGTCCCACGAAATTCACCACCAGCACCGCTTGGTCCAGCAGAAATACCATCCTCAATTGTCCCATCAAGAGTGTCAAGACCATTCACTATGCTAGCCTAGGTCACCACTAACAGGCCCAAATAGTCATCTGTGACGGGTAGTGCCCTCGTCAGAGATAAGTGGTTAGTGATGACTACACCTCACCTCTGACAGGTGAAGGCCCATCACTGGTAACTATCTCACAAACGGTTCACAAGTTTCAGTTCGTCAGTGCTGTGAATAACCAAGACAAAAAAAATACAGAAAATAACTACCGGCTTGTTTGGCAACTTGAGAGAAGAGGATTGGGAGTTTAGACGAGGGAATTGATGGTGAGATTAACATGGGAATTTGATTTTTACTCCCAATCTCTTGTTTGGTAGAGTTGGTGGGAATTGATAGGGAGTTTAGTTGGAGATTAGATCTTTAATGAAAACGAATGGTCGAGATTTGTTTAGGCAAAGTAAAGGAGGAATTCCCTCCCAATTACCACCCCTACCCAGGTATTGAGAAGGTGGGAGTTCCTTCCTCAATTCCCCATTCTCGTCCCACCAAAACTCCCATGTCTCTCAGCCAAACAAAACAGTTAATAGCCCCATCCCTCTGAACTCCCAATCCCTCCTAAAAACTCCCCCCAACCAAACGGGCCGGTAATCTGTCACATGTGTGAATAACCTAACAAAACAAAATAAAATGGTGCAAACTGTGTGGTCCTCACTGTCACCCCTCAACGTCCCTGCAGCCACCCAATGAGGACACCGAGCAGCCAAGCAACCTCGAGCTCAGGGAAAATCTCGGGAATGATTGGCCAGCGCACGCATCATGGCGGAGGGAAAGGAAAGGTGGCGCCCGGCGGACGGAGGCAGCGCCCGGCCTCGTGGAGGCCAGATCTGACGGCCGACGCCCGGGGGATGGAGAAGGTGGTGCCGGGCGGTCAGATCCGACGCTTGCATCGTGGTGGAGGGGAAAGAGAGGTGGCGCCCAGCCTCGTGGAGGCCGGATCCGACGGCCGGTGGTTGGGGGATGGAGAAGGCGGCGCTTGGCCGTCGGACGTAGCTCCCGGTGGTCAGAGGTGGCGCTCGGCCTTGTACGGTCGATGGTCAGATCCGATGCTCGCATCATGGCGGAGGGGAAGAAGAGGCGGCAGCTAGACTCGTGCAAGCCAGATCTGACGGCCGACGCCCGGCGGTCAGAGGCGGTGGCCGGCCTCGTTGAGGCCAGATTCGACGGTTGGTGCCCGGGGATGAAGAAGGTAGTGCCCGACGGTCGGAGATGGCTAGACGGAGAGGTATGTTGAGCGGTTAGACTTTTGGCGCCAACTCCGATTGGAGGGATGAAGATAGGATGAGAGGGAGAGAGCAGGAAGAAGAAGAGGAGAGAGAGAGAGAGGAGGAATGGAGGGATGAAGAAGGGGATAAGGACGAGAGGGTGAGGGAATAGAAAGGGAAGAGCGATTTTTTATATGTTTTCTTACCTCATCACTAATGGATACAATTTAACCGTCAGAGGTGAGGGTACCTTATCTGTGGTGCAAAATCAACACCGGTCACAGATAATAGGTTACCTGTGACGGGCCTAAATGTGGGCCCGTCAGAAGTGTCCTATGTTGGGTTTATCTATGGGCTTGTCACAAATGAGTTCTTTCCATTGACGGGTCGTGCCCTGGAACCTCATCTGAAACAGGCTCCAGTTTAACCCATCAGAGATAAGGTCATCCATTACGAGGCACTTTGGCCCATCACAGGTAGGCCGTCACCGATGGATCGATCTGGCATAGTGACTATCAGCCATATCAGCAGGGTGGCCAAGGGCTTCATTTGAGTCGATGGAAAATCGCCAAGTGGCAAGCCCATTAGCAAATATAATGGCCATTTGTGTATAATTCTCTAGGGGAACATTGAGAAGTTCAACATCCTTAGGGTGTTTCTATCAGCCATATAGCAGCAGATTAATTAGACCTTAAGTGAGAAATGAATTTGACTTTAAGTGAGAAATGGTAGTTAGTCACAAACCTTAACATATCCCATGTAGTTAGTCACAAACCTTAACATATCCCATGTAGTGCTCCTCTCCTAGGACAATCATAGAGGTCCGATCATCCCAAAGAGCCCAACTAATGTCTTTTAGTCTAGTAATATGCACCCACCTTGTTCACCATTTGCGGAGAAGGTTGTACACTTGGGTTCCACTAATGTCAAGTCCATAGTGATCAGACACATCTCTTGTGACTTGGTTAAGGTGAGCTTCCTTGAAGCCCTTATCAGTCCTAATGCCTTTCGCAATAAGCTCAACCATGCACCTAAGCATGAAGCTAGATATATTGGCTGTCCAACTCGAGGCTCCCCCATTCCCACCTTGGCCACCATTCCCACCACCAGCCTCAGCCATCCTATATATGCAGCAAAGCAAATAAGGAAATAAATTTAACTCAAACAGAAAGATGTGATATGAGTCATCATTGCAAATATCCAAAGTCTCAAATGAAATTGCAAGGTTCAACACAATCATGCATAATAGATAACAGTGCAACACCATCCTATGTTAGTAGACAGAGAGAGGTACAGATAAATCACGAAGAAAGAAAGTCAGATCCTTGAGGAGCCTCTATTATTCCACATATCGGTGGCCATATCATCTCTAAGTTCTGTCATTCCCCTATTGTCTTGCTCTAAGTCATTGGGGTCCTCTTCATCGTCAGGATTTGCATTCCAATCACACTCCAGTGGTACATGCTCATCAGTCCCAAACTGAAGTATCCAGTTATGAAGTATGCAGCATGCAAGAACCAACTTAACTTGGGTCTTGTATGGATGGAAAGGCTTGCTCTACAATATCTTGAAGCGATTTTTGAGGGCGCCAAATGCCCTATCGATGGTCACCCTTAAGGAGGAGTGTCTAAGATTAAACAATTCCTTCGAATCACGAGGGTAGTTTCTTCTATCATACTCCTTCAAATGGTAACAAGTACCACGATATGGTGGAAGGAACCCCGGTCTAGCAGCATATCCAGCATCGACGAGATAGTATTATGCTAAGAGATAAAAGGTATGAGTGTAACCATCATAGTGCGTAAAGGAAAAGCCTTAATGATTTGAACTTTGGATACTTCTATTACCTAAGGGGATAGTAAGACCATCATCCCTCTCCAAGGCATCTGTAAGTATGAGGACATCATGTGCAGATCCTTCCCAACCAGCAAGTACATATGTAAATCTAAGATCAAAATCCACTACAACCATTACATTCTGGCTTGTATCATTCTTCCTACCCCTAAAGACAGTAGACATTGGAGATGGAACTCGAGAAAGCACATGAGTTCCATCTATTGCACCAATGCAGTCCTAATGACCAACGAAAACAATTAGGATATGATTGTGAAAAGAAAATATTTTGCTAGTTGAAGCATCAAAATAGATTACCTTTAAATAAGGGTTGAATCTTTGCTTGATGTAATTTTCATGTTAGTCTCAGAGCAGGGTGGTGTTATCATCTTGTTTTGTAGCACACCAACAGCGTGCAATACCTCCTTGAAGTATTTACTAATAGTTTCAATTGACCTCCTAAAGGTAGGTTGCAAAGCTCTAAATCTGTGGTTGTGGCCTACAACAAGTTGAAACATGGCAACTTGTTCTTCCACCGAGCTATGTATACTATTCCGCAAAAGTTCTCTTTGTCGGAACAAGTTACATAGCGGCAAAAGTTCTCATTCTAAGCTGATTCAAGCAATTTGTGTCGTCTGAATGATAGGTGAAACTATTATTCATGCCTCTAGTTTGCATCAATTTAATGTATGTGATATATTTGTGAAGTGTATGAAATGGAATTTTGATGTAATTGTGAGAGATGGATATGTGATATACATGTGAAGTGTCTGAAATGGAAATTTGATGTAATTTTGATGCAATGTGATATATGTGGGGTAATAGGGGTATATATGTGATTGGGTATATATGGATATTTTCTACGCGGAGGGATGTCTAGCAAATCCTGAGGCTAAAAAATAAAAGGAAAAATATAAATTCTAGTGTTTTAGTCATCTGTAACGGTTCGAGACTTGCAGCCATTACATATGAAGGGGACATGTCATCGGGCTGGTGAGTCATCTATAACGGCTGGTGTTCTTTAGCCGTTACACATGGCAGGCCACATCAGAAACTGATTTGTTGTAACGGCTAACCTATCCGTTATAGATGACAATCTTGAGCCGTTATAGATAGGGATTTCTGTGCTAGTGAGTAAGGAGACCAATAGTATACAGCCTCAACTTTTCAATCCACCCAAATCAATCAAGACAATACATATGCTTCTAGTAGATCTATCAGATTTATGAAGGGCAAATGTCTAATCCACTCAAATGAGAGGATATCAACCAAAAGAGAAAAAACTGAGGAGGACCAGGGGGTTGCGGGGAGGGAAGAGAATGCCAAACCTTGACCTCGACGAAGAGCGCCGGTGGAATCGAGGGTGAGAAGGTGAGGACCAATGAAGGGAGGACGGCCGGCGTCGGGGGTGAGCGTCGTCGCTCACACCCGGCGGGAAGCACGGAGAAGTGTCAACAGGAGCAGCACTGCCCAAGCTCCACTTCAAACCTTAGCTTTTCACGAGAGGGGATAAATGAGACGCAGAGGGAGTGAGGAAGGGAGTGGGGTGGTGATCCCATCTATCGCTCGGTGCACACGCAGGTGCAGTGTCGTGCATCGAGCGAGCCTGGCTGAGTAGCGAAGTGGAAATCAGCCGTTTCCAGCGAGCCTAGCTAGGGAGCAATTTTTGCATGTGGCAGGTCAGGCTAGGAGGGCGGACCAGACATGTAACATACCCAAACTCTAGGGCTTAAAAATTTCTTGTCAAAATAGTTGGGAGAAAATTTTTCCAATTTTGTGAACCTAAAATTTTCATTTTAAAAACCTAGATGAGGTTAGTCTAACTAGTGTATAAATGAAAATTTGTAAAGCACACATTAAATTGTAAAATTTGTAGGAAAGGATATTGAAGTTCCCCAAGCAGTGCTTCCCGATACTGTATTTGAAGCAGTTCTTCGAATTCCTTATGATATGCAACTGAAACAAGTTCTTGCTAATGGGAAAAAGGGAGGGTTGAATGTGGGTGCTGTTCTTATTTTGCCCGAGGGATTCGAATTAGCGCCGCCCGACCGTATTTCTCCTGAGTTGAAAGAAAAGATAGGAAATCTCTCTTTTCAGAGTTATCGTCCCAATAAAAAAAATATTCTTGTGATAGGCCCTGTTCCTGGTAAGAAATATAGTGAAATCGTCTTTCCCATTCTTTCCCCCGACCCTGCTATGAAGAAAGACGTTCATTTCTTAAAATATCCCATATATGTGGGGGGGAACCGAGGAAGGGGACAGATCTATCCTGATGGTAGCAAGAGTAACAATACGGTCTATAATGCAACATCAACAGGTGTAGTAAGAAAAATACTGCGTAAAGAAAAGGGGGGATATGAAATATCCATAGTCGATGCATCGGATGGACGCCAAGTGATTGATCTTATACCTCCCGGTCCAGAACTTCTTGTTTCAGAGGGGGAATCGATCAAGCTTGATCAACCATTAACAAGTAATCCTAATGACATTTTGAGTTCAAATGGAGTGAACTAAATTTCTATATAACCAGCAAGTAGTTAGCTTCAACCCAGTAAAATACAATGTAGTGCCTTCTGTACAAAATACATCTTTAAACTTTAAAATGAAGGAATAGGTGTTAATCACCAACTAATAGTCAAGCAAATTAAATAAAATACCCCTAGTTCCAAATAAACCAAAATAAAACTTCTTGGACCAGCAAGGCTATGACTTCACCCTCTTCCACCAACACTTAATACACTTAACTTAAATAATACTCCTTAAATTGGTATATAATAAATCACCAACATTGAACATCCCCGACTAATGAATATGTAACAAAATGATAAAAGCTTCAAACCTTGTGAACTAAATGTTGATAAGTAGACAAGATTATCCATTTTATTCAACTCAAATATAAGAGAACATGTTCTGGACATAAAACTCCAAAGCCATGTACATATAAGAAACTATTTGCCTAGAACACGTTATAACTCTTAAAATACATAAGAAATTCATAATAGCACTAAAAATTATGAAACCAAGTGTGTTAGTCTTAGAAAACACATATATTCACCTCTGTGAAGTCAAACTTAATAAAAATCACTTCGCAAAAACATTTCATAACGCTATAAATACTACCCTATACCGATGCAAACTTTAAAAATTCATAACTCCTAAATAAGAAGAGATAAAATATAAATTATTTCACCTAAATTCATTTTAGGATAGTACCTACCCACAGTGCACAAATCATGCATTTTAGAGCATGTTGGATTTTTTGCCTATTTCGGTGTTTAATAGCATAACGTGTAATGTATATAGATAATTGCAATAACGGCGAAGGAGTGACTTAGGTGCTAACATTTCCCAGGAACAAGGCAAGTCTTTTCTCTTCTCTTCTTTGATCACATTAAAACCCATGATTTGAAAGATGAAAAGTGTTGGTTGCAAAGTTGCATAAGTTTTTTATTAAAATGATATTTGAAAACTTCGTAAATGGTAGTTATGACCTTATTGCTGCATAATCCACCTTGAATAATTGTTGCCCTCACTGTTTTGTAACCTTAGGGATGGTTAGAGCATACACCTTGTGCTCAAATGGGTCTATATATGCTTAAAAGTATGCCCTTTTCTTAGCCATGCTTAGAACTAAGCAAATACTCGATTTAACTCTTTAAAATGATGAATTTGGGAATTTAATCATTGCTGGACAGATTTGGAAATGTTACTTATTTGCAAACTAAAGGTGTAAAAATATGGTTTTAGACTTGGGCAGCAAGTGGTGTGCATATGGTGGTAGTTGCACACCGATAAGGGGAGTGTTCGCTCGAGTCAGCTAAGGACCGAACTTGTGTCAGCAACTTAAAGTTAACCATACATCCACATGTGCTATTTATTGGGTAGTCTTGGCCAATTAAGTTATTTAATGTCTAGCCTTGCATATGGAGGCCGTAGTAGAATGAATTAGTCTTAGTGATGATTCATAGGAACTTCCTTTTACCCGCTTTTTATAGGGGTAGTTACATGACTCAGTCTGTCCAATTCAACAGTATAGTGCCTCGTGGGGAAACAGATGTGTTCGTTGTCACAGCGTTAGGTTTAAGGCGTGGGCCCGCCATCTAACGGTTCTAGATCATATGCCTAGGATGGAGTCACACTTGCCGTCGCTGATGCAAGGCTAGGCATTAAGTGATGTGAAGGCTTCGTTATGACCTCTAGACCACATTCAATGTGCAGAGTGGTGGAGCCTTGTAAACTCAAAACAAACTAAAGTGTTCATATCATGTGGGTAAAGCTGTACAAACTATGCAAAGTTCTAAAAACTGATCGATTAGCCATGCTCACGGTCATGAGCATTTTGGTGAAGTCATATGAGTACAGACTCATATTTTAAAATGTTTATGGAACTTGGTTTGAAATGGGTAAAATGTGTTGTGTTGATTGTGTGTGTGTGATGATGATATTATGCCTTGTTGCCAAGGAAGGCAAAATATCATTATGATGGTACCATGATGCTCTTATAATGAATTTGCAAACTTATTTTGTTAATTGAATTGTCAACTCCTTCGCAAAAGAATTGTGAACAAAATCTTGCTATATGCTGAAATTAAACTATATATTGCTCTCCTTTGAATATATGCCTTGCATGTAGTATGTTAGGATTGCTTTTGACTTGCCAGTACATTATATCTAATGATGTACTGACTCTTGTTACACTGGAATATCCATCTAGTACATTATATCTAATGTTCTAATTGTTAACGGCGAAATTTGGTAATCGACTTGGAAAGAAAAGGGGAACCGAAGCAGGGAGGAAAGATTGAGTTGGGGACAGACCAGGTTTCGTATCGGACCCGGTGGTCGTATCGGACTAAGAAAGGCGTTGCCATAAAGAGCGTATCAGCCGATACGGATTCGGTTTGGTCGTGGGCCGATACGGGTTTATGAGTTGACAGCGTCAACATGGGCTTGGTCTGGGCTCTAGATAAGCTTTAAGGAAGTTGCCAAATAGAGATAAAGCTCGGTTTTAGGCAATTGTATCTTGTAAATTAAGTAGTTTAGATCTAATTTGTGGCTAAAGTCTGCCGCAATGACTTGTTTGTTAGTTGTAGATAAGATCGTGCCCTACAAGGGTTTTGTTGTAACCTCGGGTATAAATATCCCGATAGTTTGTACATAGAAACTCTCTCAACATCATAATACAACAATCAGTTCAATCTACTTTCGGCGCATCGCCAACCCTCGCAAGAGGTCTTCTTCGACGAGTTCTTGCTTCCTCGGAGCAGAGGTAAGAACTCGTTCCCGACAATTTGCATCGTCAGGGCTAACGTGTCACCTTAGACACGTTAAGCCTCGATGATGTGATCGTCGTTTATCATGTCTTACATAATCTTGACAGGTGTTTTAATTGTGCCCCGCCAGCGATTTACTCGTTTTAGGGTTTATTGCCGACGATGGTTTAATTCTTATGCTTGGCTAGATTGTTTAATGCATCTACCATCCCCGAAAGCAATCGACGGCTTGATTTTCTTTGTGTTAAGTTTCAATTCACACTTTGAGTTGCTATCGACCTTAGTCCTGTTTTGAGATCTAACACAAAGCCTGTTTTCGGTTGTTATTAAGGATAGCACCGGGGTTTCAGCCGGTCTTACCTAACGCATGTGATTGCTTTATGTTTTTGCATGTGTTTGCCACTTATACATGTGGATCGGTAAATATAAGTATGTTGATTACAGGGTATTCTCAGGATCTCTCTACGATTGGTGTATTTATATCGGCCGATTGACTTGTATAAGTTTGCACTAGAGTATTAGCTAGTGTAGTTACCTTTGCTATCCTTATCGGCCGATGCCGTTAATTGACACCTATATGTCGATGAAGGCCGATAAGATTAGATTCATGTTTTAACTTTATTTTATTATGAGTGAGCCGATATAGCTTTGCCCTATCGGCTGGGCTATGACAATGTGTCATCGGTCTATCGGTCGATCGGCCATTGTTTTCTGACTTGGTTTACTTGTTTCTTGTTGATTGCAGATCAAATCAACTGGCACGCTCTACGCACGACTAGGCAAGCCATTTGGACCTGCACTGGAGTTAAGCAGATCTCCCAGGCCACCGTGGTAATGCGGAACCTGTTTGGTTGCTGGACGGGTCGAAATTCTGCGCCAACACTAATGATGTACTGACTCTTGTTATACTGGAAAATTTATTTTTGCAGGTTGTATGCTTAGTCTAATTTGAGTGATACGGGTTTCGACTGCTTCTTCTAGGACTTTGATTCTAACTGGGGTCAACCCCTAGTTGGTTTGCTTGTGGTTTGGATAGCCAAGCTTCCGCGAATTTTTGATTATTTGGCCAGTCGGTCTATGTATCCCCTATGTTTTTTATTTGAGGCTTCGGAGTTTATATTATGCTTGCAAATTGATTTGATATGTTTTCTTTGATTAGCAAATATAATATAAAGTCCGGGCGTCCTCCACAAGGCAACCAAACACAACAATCTTGCATGCACTCGTGCGTGCCAAGCCTAGTGCAGGCAACCAAACAAGCCCTAAGTAGCGCACTACGCACGCTATAGTAATTCTTTTAATTTAGACCATTATAATCAAGGACATATTTTTATTTTTTAATTAACGTGGGAATTTTTAGTACTCTTACATGGAGGCACCTTCTTCTAATACTTTAAGAAGAAATTTATACACTGTATGTGTGGAGACTTTGCTTTACATACGCTATCCTTGTCCTTCACTTCAATACATAGTATAATTGAAGAGCAAACATGGGCAGTAATCTCATAAGACCTAATTGAAAAGCTAATTATTACTTTTAATAAGTTCATAAATAGTACTCACTTCTATTTCACATTGTAAGACTTTCTGGCTCTACCTAGATTCATCCATTGATCAATGTATATGTTTTATATATGTGTCTAATTCATTAGCATACATATGAATCCAAGCTGGACTAGAAAGTTTTACAATGTGAAACGGAGGGAGTATTTTCTCTATCCCAAACAGAATGTAATTTTAGACTAGTAGTTTCCCTCCCAACTCATTATCATACAAATTTCTTTCCATATTCCTCTCAACGACCCCTTCTTCTCCTAACAAATTCTTTTTTCTGCTTTTTTTATGAATGTTAGTTTGCCAAATGAATGCTAGGATTGTATTCTTTTTGACAGTGTGTTGCCTAGACTGAAGTCTAGACGGTCTAGACCACGTCTAGACGCTAGACGGTGGCCATCTAGTTTAGGCCCTAAATTGTGCCCTAGACCATTTTTTTGTCTAGTTGGTCAAAATAGTCCAAGACCGTCTAGACCACTCAATTGGACCATGTTGAGCCAAGTCTAGACCAAAAAAATGATGTTCAGACCATGGTCTTGGCAATAGGTTGCAAAAGGTTGACACGCAAGAGCTCAAATTTTTTGTCCTGTCAATACCCATATGCCTTAAGGTTTGATGGGAGTAATCATATTTTTTTCCCATTCAAACTAAAGCCTCTAGGAAGACAAGCCACCCTCTTTTCTCTGCTAGTCACCGTCGCCACATCCTAGTGCTGCCACTAATCGCCGCCGCCACCTCTATTTGCATCTCTGCTAATCGTTGTCATCGACTTTGCCGCCACCTCATATTCTATGGAAAATTTTTAGTGTATTTACATATATATAAAGAAACATGCCAATAGTATATTGTTGTCTAGACCGTTTTGCGTCTAAACTAGCTAGACTCTAGACCGTTGGTGTCGACCCCTGTTTCCACAACAGGAATCATTCGTGTAAACTGTACCATTTCCCTGGATCTAGTCTGGTACACACGAACTCATAGTTGAAATACCAAGTGCGCATACACCAGCATTTAGTACGAATTATTAGAACAATAGGCCCGAAGGCATAATCTTAGAACAAGGGACCAAACGGTCCGAAATACAACCAAAGGCAGAAAATAGATAAGGCAGCAGATTAAAGGCGGCGGCAACGCCATTGCCACAGGCAACGACCGTAACTAAGACCTACTGAGCGCCATCGTCATCAGCAACCTCCTGGTAGTAAGCATATAGGTCCTCCGAAGCGTCATCTCCGACTTCTGGTTGAGTTGTAAATTGCAAGGGTGAGTACAAACAGTACTTAGCAAGCCACCTCAACAACAATGCATATGATAGAGGGTATTTCAAGGAATGGCTTCAGGTTCTTTTGCGTAAAGCAAGTTTTGTAAACCTTTTCACAAGCCTAAGACCTAGTATAGACTGATCAAATTTTAACACCATAGTTCATTATTCAATGACGGTTCTGTCCACCATCAATTGTGGTCCCAAGGATGGCTTCCCGCCATTGAGTCGTCATGGTTTTCTGGGGTCTACCCCTTCTCGCCTCCCGAGAAGTGGATCCACCAGCATAAAAATCATCATGCAATATCCCATCCCAATCAATTTAAGAATTTAGAGTCTAGCCAAGTGTAATACACGTCCCGGTGCTCAATCACCGCGAGCACGGCTATTCGAATAGATTTGATTTACTCACACTGCAGTGGATGTACACTTTACTCATACTCCGCGACTGCCCAACGCATGAGCCTCGTCCCAACACATGAGATGTGTCACGACAAAGCATTTCAATAACCTCACATTGGCAGTACCCGCTCCATGAACTTGCATCCTCATGCACTCTAGGCATCACAAGTTTCTAGCAGTGAGAGGAGTTCTGGCACTCCCGGGAGGGGAAGACTTACACATGCATTAAGTTATAATTAAGTTTAGGTTCACACATGGCGGTCCTACCGGTGGCGACCCCACCGTAGGCCCCCGCCTCTCATACACATCAAAGAAAACCACTATGCATGGAGACTACCTCTGCTCCGCTATTTACTCCGCTAGGTCTATACACATTCGAGAAGTACGGTTGTACGGGGGTCGTTTCATGCTTAGCTTCATGGCTCGGTCCTTAACTGACCAGGGACGGCACTTGCCTTTGTCGGACACCACCCCAGTTGTAACGCCCGTTTTGTCGCGGCGTTAGTGGGAAAACCTAATTACTAAAAACTCTAATTGCGAAGTTGCTCTTCGGTTGAGTCTTGTCGTGTGCCAAGGTCTCGTGTTTCCCCTCTCAGTTCAATCCCGGAGAAAACCGCGAAATCGGATTTCAAATCCAAGCCCTCAAACTCCTCCTTTCTTTTTCCTCTGGAAAAGTCTACCTTACCTTCCCTGCCCTCGGGCCGTTTCTCTCCCGGCCCGCCTTCCCTTCCCTCCCGGGCCGCCTCCCGGCCCGCTCTCCCCTTTCTTCCCCGGGCAACCCGCTCTGCCTGCTCCCCCCCTTTTTCACTGGGCCGCGCTGTTCCCGGCCCAGTCCGCACGGCCTGCCGCGCCACGCGCGTGCGTCGCACGTGCGGCGAGAGAGAGGGCTCCTCTCTCTTCCTCCCGAGCCCTCTCGGTCTCTCTCTCACTTTCCCCTCTCTCTCCCGGAGGCCTCCCACCGGCGCCCCCGTTCCGTCCCGCCACCGCCGCTGGTCCCCTCTGCCCCGTCGCCTGCGCACATGCCGCCAAGGCGCCGAGCGCGCGCTCCTCCTCTCTCTCTCCCCCGCGCGCGTCCTTGCCCAAAACGGCATGGGGACTGCATCCCTTTTCCCTCTCCCCTTCTTCTTTTTCCCCGGTCGCCGACCGCCGGCCGACGTCACCGCAGCCGTTGCTTGGCCGCTAGCGCGAGCGCTGGTCCCCTTCCCGCACCCGCGAACCGACCTTTCCCCCCCCAAAACCGACCTAGTGCCCCTATAAAATTTTTCCCCTCGCTCCCGGCCGCCATCACCGCCTCCCCAAGCTCGACCCCTTTCCGTTGCCGCCGCCGCTGAGCTCCACCCCTCTTGCTGCCCGCCGCCGCGAGGAGAGGAACCCGGTGCCCTCTTCTTCCCCGGCCCGGGACCGCGCCACACCGCCGCCCCGCACCGTCACCCCCGTCTTCGGCTTGCTGCCCGCCGCGGTAACCGCCTCCTCCCACCCGTCTCCCTCTTTCTCCTCGGGTAAAGTTTGCCGGTAGCACGTAGAACTCTCTCCCGGGCACCGCCGTGGCCGTCGCCCTCTCCTCCGCCCCCTCTTTCGCGCCACCGTAGCCGCTGCCGTCGTGCGTCGTCGCCAGCCGCCGTCGGCCTCCTCCCGGCGAAACCGAGCCGACGGCTCACTCCATCTATTTCTCCTCTCCATCCCAGTGCGTTCCCCCCCTCTCCGGCCTTGCACCGCGTCGTCCGATCCCCTCCGCCATCGCCGCCGTCGCCCGGCGCCTTCTCCCCTCATTCGCCCGCCCGGCCTACGTGGCCGCCACGCAGGCGCCACGCGAGCGCCAGCCGGCGCACTCTCTCTTTTCCCCTCCGTGCCGCTGCCGGGCGGGCCCCGCCCTAGCGCCCGCGCGGTGGTCATGGTCCACCGGACCGGCCGCCCGCGTAGGTCGCGGCTTGCTCCGACTCATCGGCCGCTAGGCCCATCGGCCTATTCCTCTCTCGCGCGCCGATCGGCCATGGGCCGATCCCTTCGGGCCGTCGGCCTAATTATTTCGGCCGCGCCCATTCTATTCTTTTGGGCTGCCCTTAGCCATGCAAAATAAAGTCTAAATGGCATCCCTCCTTCTTTTCTTTTCCAGGGAATTAATAATTCCTTTTCTTATTCCAGAAAATCCTTTAATCTTCGGAAATTCATATCTTCTCAACCGTTCGTCCGATTAACCCCGTTCCACTTCCAAAATTTCTCAAAAATTGAGATCTATCCAATGGCACGCTTAGTGGTCTTTAATAGGACTTCTTTTTATCGTTTGGTTGAGTCGTCTCGTTTCACGTGTAGTCTCGGAGCCCGAAGACCCGCAGTGCGCGGATTTCGAGGAAGAAGCTCAAGATCTCGTGCAAGGTAAGTCACCTTTGATCAATTGAACCTATAAATTTAAATTAAGTATTTTGATTTCCGCAAACTATACATTAATTAGGTTACACTTGGCACTTGGCCTCGGTTTGCAGTACAACCGGCAGGCCCTACCCTTTTGCTGCATTCACCTTCCTTGTTATTTGAATACCCTAACACCCTTGTCACCCCTCAGGTGAAGCCGCGGTATCCGTACCTCGCGTACGAATATCGAGACTCCCCTCAAACTTTAAAATTGATCACCTGGGTAAAACTTGAGTTTACAAAATGCTTGGAAAACCCGACACTTGGGTTGGTGCCTTGAAAATAAAGTGAGTTTCTAAAACTCGCGGTACGGGAGACGTACTGGAGGTACGGTCTGCCCGTTCTCGCTCTAAGGACCGATTCCTTGGGAATTACATCCGAGCATATGTCAAGTACGACCACATGGGTGATATGGGACGCCCCTGGCTGAGTAATTAGCTAGGCCAGGGAAATCTTGATGCCAAGGGACAAGTGGATTCACCGGGGTGGTGTCGGGGAGGACCCCTGGGCTTTCTGGCACAGTATGGTCTGGGACCTAACCTGGTGTTGGTCCGTGGGACCCCTCCCGTTGGCATAAGATGACCCTGAGTCGGCTTTTGAAATGCCTTGTCGTGAAAGCCTCAAGGTCGTCAGACGTGACCGAGAGTCGCGGGCTGGGTGATTCGGGGTTAGTAACGTCGTGTGGGTAAAGTGTACCCCCCCTCTGCAGAGGTTAATAACTGTTCAAACAGCCGTGCCCACGGTCATGGGCGGATGTGAGGTGATTCCTTAGCGTAGTTTTAATGAACACTTTGTAAACTGCTGTTGGTGTGTGAGAATTTTCCTTCCTGTGCTTGAGTTGGGCTGTTGAAGCAGCCGGTGTCGGTGAACGATTGGCAGGAAGCCTCTCGTTCTGACGTGCTTGATTTGTGGCTGTTGGTGCAGCCGGTGTTGGTGAGCGATTGGCAGGGAGCCTCTCGCGTGTGGCTATTGGAGCAGCCGGGTCGGTAAACGATTGGCAGGGAGCCTCTCGTGCCGACAAGAAATCAATCTATACATTTTCACTGCTCCGGCCGGATGGGACGCACTTTCTCGTCCGCGCCGTTGAGAAGCACTTACTTAGATGTTTCTGAAAGTCTTAAACTAAAATCAATTGCGAAAAACAACTGGCTTTCCCTTGAAGCTTGCATTAAACACTAAATTTCCCCTGACTTGCTGAGTACTCTCGTACTCACCCTTGCTCTATATAATTAAACCCCCCAGTTCTCGAAGTCAAAGAGGTGGACCCTGCTGATGAAGAGTTCTTCCAGGAGCAAGCAGACTTCGAGCAGTAGTAGGGTTTCGGCCTTCCCCCAAGGCCTTGCTTGTGGCTTAGGGCTAGTCTCCGCTTTCCGCTTCCGCCTTTTTGTAATGCTATTGTGAACTCGAGTTCTGTCCGTAGTTCCAACCTTGGTTGTAATCCTACTCTTAATAAAGAGACCGCTGTTGTTGTGATATTCTGTCTTCCTGTTGTACCAGCACTTTTTCCTGGGACTGGTACAGGCATACAGGTTAATTTGGATCGCCTTATACTGGTCTCCGCTCGGGGCTAGTTTGGGGCGTGACAGAAGATGGTATCAGAGCACAGCTTTGGCCTTGGGACGAAACCCGACGTTAGATGACCGTAAGGATGCTAAGTTCTGAAAAAGCTATTTGCGAAAAGTTCGGTTCTTTTCTTCTTCTCTTACTCTGTTTACAAAACTGGTTACTGACTTCTCTTTCTTTTTCAAAATTGTAGATGGCAGTCAACACCACCCACAGTTCCCATGGCGTTGGTGAGGGTCACCACATCGACCAGCTGAGAGACCTCGCTGGCTTCCTTGGCTTCTCTTGTCCCGAGTACGCTGGGTACTCCGTGGACCGCTTCCCTCCCCGCTGTGAGCTGTTCGTGTACCTTTACCCCCGCGGAGGTACACACAGCGCTGGCCTTCGCCCTCACCACTTCAACTTGGCTCACCCCACGCTCCAGCTCGCGTACCAGGACCTCTCCTGGACCGCTCTGCGTCGCTTGGCCTACGACTACCGTCGCCGCCTCGCAGGTTCGGCCTTCCGGCTGATCCCGCAGCTCCCTCCTGGCCGTGCAGACAGCCGCTACCCTTGCCCTTACCGTGAGTCGCACCCTGCGCTGACGCGCATGGTGGAGCTTTCTGGCGCTCAGGCCACTCAGCACGACCTTCTCCTTGAGGCTTACCGCTCCGTGGCTCGCCGTTACACCGCGCTGGAGGCCCACCTTGCTGAGGAGGGTGTCACCTCCGTGGACACTACCTCCTGGGACTCTGGCCGCCTTTGCCACTCCAGCCACCTGTCCTTCTACAGTTCACGTGGCTCTGCTATTAGCGGCCTGTATTGGCGGGAAGACCCCATCTGGTAAGAATATTGGTCCTTTGGCTTGATGTTCAGCAATAGTACCATCAACCACAGACTTGATCATATTTGTTAAAGTATTGACAAGCACTCCTGACTGGTTGATCAAAGCATGATGCACAGCATAGTCAATTCGGTCTTGCAAACTCCTGGGTTCTTCAGGAGACTCTCTCTTGCTTAACCCCTTTTTCCTTTCCAGAACTTGATTCTGGCTCTTCATTGTTGGGCAAAGTTACTTTGTACCTCTGAACCACCGTTCCCGATCTAGTCTGAACAAAAGAATGCAAGTACTGGTTTTGAAGCTTGTTCATTATATCCTCCAGCTCTGCCTTTTGTTCCGACGTCAACCTGTCCACTGTCATTGGAATAATATTCTCTGGGTCAACGTCAGTTGTCTTGAAGTCTACCATGATGAAAATTCTTCGTGTCCCACTGGGCGTGCCAAAAGCGTGTTGATGTAAAAAACACACACTGGCCTGGGAGATCTGCTTAACTCCAGTGCAGGTCCAAAGATTTCTTTTGGGTTCTAGGCGTGCCAATTGGTTTGATCCTGCAACCAATAAGAAACAAAGAAAGAAAACGTAGTTAAATCCACCAATGATAGCCGATCGGCTGGCTTACCGATGACATATCATTGAGCATTGAGCCGATGCAAGATGCATTAAATCGGCTATAACAGACAAAGCAAGATAAAGCTAAACCTACTCAATCGGCTGTAGATATCAACAAAATATAATCTAAGTCTCAAAATATATTCAAACCAAGTGATTGGGATAGATCGGACAGGGCGCCGAGACAGTATAAATCACTTATGCCTAAATATATTATAAAGCATAGATTATACAAGTTCATAGCATAGCCGATTAGGCAAATCTAACATGTATCGGCTAGTACTCCGATACTACTTTATACAGAGATATTATCATGAACAAAATATATTAAACAACTCGTCAAACTAATGTTAAGATGATCCTAACCAGATTTGACAACAAGCTCAATATATTTTACTAAGTTAATATCTCGATATAAAGGGCAGATTTAATATATCAAGATAACAAGATAATTAAACCAGGTAAGATCGGCTGAAACCCCGACGCTATCTCTATTAGCAATCATAGACAGGCTAGAAACTATGGTTCTAAACATGATTTAGTAGGTCAAACCTAACTGATGCAGCACCAAA
>BDMV01000010.1:40729608-40836412 GCA_008326285.1 Oryza officinalis | reverse complement strand
AATACAAAGAGAGTTCCGTCTCTAGAACGTATTCGCCCGAGTCCTCCCCTTTCCTAGGCCGGGGCCTCCTTTTATCTGATCAGGGGTCACCACATGGGCCTCTCGCTGCCTAAGAAAGGAAACATTCTTTTTACAATGAGGGCTAGTCTACAGCCGGAAGTGACCTCTAACAGGCATGGTACACGCCTTCTGCCCCGCTCGCCAGCTCTCCCGGTGGACGCCCGTTTCAACCTTCATTCAATGGCCAGCGACTTCCTTGCCATGCCTGCGCTGAAGTCTGGATTGGATCTGACCGGGACTGACATACCAACTCCAGGAGTTAGCACGCCGGCTCCGGCTAGGGACGAGAGCCAGGAGGCTCTCATCATTCTGACGGGACGGGGCGAGGCGTGCCACCGGCCGCCTGTCGCCACCTAACCCGCGATCTGACCGGTCTGTGACCGGTCACACACCGCGACCGGTCACGGACCGGATAAGCGTGCGCTGCGCCGCATTAAATGCGGCGTGGTGCGCTCGTCTGATCCGCTATAAATGCGGTTAGGTGAGCCCTGCTGTGCTCACCTAACCCGCACACGTGGCGCCAAAATCACAGGGGGTCGGGGCGCCCCAGCCCTCGGGGCCGAAATGGGAGCGGCCCGACCCCTCGGGGAGACAGAGGGAGGGGTGGCCACGTCACCCTCGGGCCCGACCCCCCCGAGGGGGTCGGGACACGTGGGTGACCGCGGCTACCCAAGCCTCTAGTCATGATACCCCCGGTCCCATGTCACCGACAGTAGCCCCCGGCGTTACGCCAGGGCGACCGCCCCCCTCGAGGGAAGCGCTCGGGCGTGACGCCACTCCTTAGGCCCGGTGACGGGTGGGGCCGGTCCCTACAGGCGGACAGGAACCCAACGGTCGCGAATCGCGCGCATCGGCAAGAGAAAACCGACCGACAATAATGAGCGGCCTCTTCAAGACCGCTACATTACTCGAGCAGCGCGGGAATCGGGACGTGCCGGTTCGTTTCGCCTGGGGATATGATGATGGCGTTTTTCACGGTCGGCGAGCGCAGTTAATGCGCGCACTATCTGCCCCATCTCAACCGCCACGGCCGCACGTCTGCCGCGTGCGCCGCAAACGGGCGAGTGGGGTTAGTGGAGGCGTGGGCGCGAGAAACGAGGGGGCGAGGTAGTGGGCGCAGGAAGCGAGGAGCCGGGCATAGCGTTGGCAAGGGTATAAAGACGCCGAGGAAGGGATTCGTTTCCTTCCTCTCTCCATTTTTCCCCTTGCCTTCGCCACTCGTGCCCTAACTCTTCGTTTCCTGTGCCCTACTCTTGCCGCACGCGCTCGCTCTCAAGCTCCTCCTCCGCCGGCGCCATGGCACGGGGCTCCGCACCGCTCGACGGTAGCGTGCTGCCGCCTTCCCGCATCACGAGCGAGAGGCAGGCCGGGCTGCCGCGCCGATTCATGCCGGAATCTGCCACCGGCCGGGAGGTGGTCACGCTGGGCGAGGGACGCCCGGCGCCAGACTACCCGGGGCGGTCCGTCTTCTTCCTCTCTTTCGCAATGGCGGGGCTGGTCCCGCCATTCTCTATTTTCTTCA
Organism: Oryza officinalis; assembly: GCA_008326285.1. Taxonomy (NCBI): domain Eukaryota; kingdom Viridiplantae; phylum Streptophyta; class Magnoliopsida; order Poales; family Poaceae; genus Oryza; species Oryza officinalis. Next base: position 40,834,830 of record BDMV01000010.1, on the reverse strand, counting down.
TGGATATTCTGGAGTTTTATGATCTCCAGATGGCGCACCTCACCCCCAACGCGATAATGACGTTGGCCATCTTCGCGCACCTGTGCGAGATGTTTATCGGGGTGCGCCCATCTCTCCGGCTGTTCCGGTGGTTCTTCACCGTGCAGCCGGTGTCGCCGCCGACGGCAGTCGGTGGCTGCTACTTCCAGCCGCGGGGGCAGGTGCTGAACCGCTACATTCCCTGCGTCCTCCGCAAGAAGTGGGACGACTGGAAGAGCGACTGGTTCTACACCCCCCTCGCCGACGAAGCGCGCCTCCGACTCCCGAGCCAGCCCCCGGCGCAGGCCTCCAGCTGGCGGGCGGCGGTGGATCTGGGGGACGGCTACGACGCCGTTCTTGACCGCCTGGCGGGTCTGCGATCCCAAGGGCTCACGGGGGCCATGGTGTTCGGCGACTACCTTCGTCGCCGGATCGCGCCGCTCCAGCGGCGCGCCCGAGGCGCCTGGGAGTACACCGGGCCCGAGGACCACGTGAGGACCCACCTGGGGCGAAAATGGGACTGGGACCCCGAGGACTTCAGGATGGTGGTCCAACGGGTGCTGAATCTCAGCTCCGTGGAGGCATCCCTCATCCCCCAAGGGGTCCTCCCCCTCTGCTGCGACCCAGAGCGCGCCAACATCCTGGCCATCATGCAGGTGGTCGGGGCGTCGGGGGAACGGGCCCCCCGAGGCCACGATGGCGCGGGCGGGAGCCGCAGGGGGGAACAATCTACCCCGGGAGGGGGTCGTGCTTCTGGGCCCCGCGACGGGGGCCCGGGGGGCAGCCGCCCCGCCGACGCCAGGGGGAAGAGGAAGCAGGGAGGTACTCCTCCCCCATCTCCTCCCCGAGGGGGCGGGGCGGTGCGTGCCAGCAGCAGGCGCCCAGAGGGTGCTGTGCCGGCGCCGCAGCCCGAGGGGGAGCGAAGGAAGAAACGGCTCCGCAAAATGGGGGAGACCGAGCCATGCCGGGGGAGCCTCATCTCGCCCTCGAGGTGGTCGTTCAGCCGACCTCCCCGCAGGTTTGTTCCCGCGCCCACTGCGGCCGTATCCACACCCCAAGGCGAGTTTTTACTCACCCGTTTCTTTTTGTCTTTGGTTTTTCTTCTGCCTCAGCGAAATCCCGTCGCGCCCCCCACGCCATTCCAAGTCCAGCCGGTCCGAGGCCGAGGAGACGGCGACCGCGGAGGCCCGGAGGCGGGAGGCTGACCAACGGGAAGCCGCGGACCGCCTTCGGGAAGCCGAGGAGGCTGCCCGGGAGGCCGCCCGAGTTCGCCAGGCCGAGGAGGCCGCTCGGGAGGAGGCCAGACTCCGCCGGACCCCCGAGGCCACCCACGACGAGGCCGTGGGCGCGCCGCCCGGGCCTGACGCCCCGGGCGACGCTCGGGACGAGCCAGCTTCGAGGGACGCCCCCGAGTCCAGCACGCCGATCGGCGGGCCGAGCCGCGCGGCACCCACACCGAGGCGGCTCTCCCCTCTGCCTTCCGCTGCCCCACTGAGCGCGGAGCCCCTCCTGCAGGCCCTGGCCACCGCGAACAGCACGGTGCTGGACGGGCTAAGTGCCCAGATAGAGGCCCTGCAGGCGGAGCGGGCGGAGCTCGACGCGGCGTGGGCGCGCGTCGAGGAGGGGCGGCGCTCGGTGGAGGCCATGGTGGAGGCGGCCCGCAAGGCACACCGCCAGCACGCCACACAGCTCGAGGCCCGTCGTAGGGACCTGGCGGAGATCGCCAGGGAGGTAGGGGAGGAGCGGGAGACCGCCCTCATCGCCACCGCCGTGCTCGACGAGGCGCGGGACGACCTCCGCCTCCAATACGGGACCCGGGCGGCGGAGCTAGAGGAGAAGCTCGACGCCGCCCGGGGAGTCCTCGACGCCGCCGCTGCCGGGGAGCGGCGGGCGGCGGAGAACGAGGCGGCGTCCCGTCAGCGGGAAGAGGCCCTTGAGGCTCGCGTCGCGGCGCTGGAGGAGCGCGCCCGCGCCCTGGACGCGAAGGAGGGCGCCCTAGCGGACCGCGAGGCCGCCGTCGCCACCCGGGAGGCAACACTGGCGGCGCACGAGGCCGCCTCCGCCGAGGAGGAGTCCGCACTCCGCCTCCGCGAGGATGCGCTCGCCGAGCGGGGGCGAGCTCTCGAGGAGGCCGAGGCCGCGGCGCAGCGGCTGGCGGACAGCCTGTTCCTCCGCGAGGCGGCGCGGGAGGAGCAGGCGCGCCGCAATCTGGAAGGCGCCCGCGCCGAGAGGGCCGCGCTGGACCAGCGGGCCGCTGAGCTCGAGGCGCGGGCGAAGGAGCTGGACGCGAGAGCGCACAGCGGCGGGGCGGCCGCGGGCCACGACGACCTAGCCGCCCGCCTCGCAGCCGCCGAACACACCGTCGCCGAGCTGCAGGGCGCGCTGGACTCGTCCGCCGGGGAGGTCGAGGCCCTCCGCCTGGCGTGCGAGGTGGGGCCCGGCATGCTTCGGGACGCCGTCTCGCGTCTAGACCGCGCCGGGCGGCAGGCGGGCCTCTGGGGCGGGCGGTACGCGAAGTACGCCGCCAACCAGGGGGGCCTCGCCCAGCGCCTCTCGGAGATGGCCGGGGTCCTCGAACGGCTCCCCGAGGAGCTCGAGGAGACGATCAAGTCATCCTCGAGGGACCTCGCCCGGGGGGCGGTGGAGCTCGTACTGGCGAGCTACCAGGCCAGGGACCCCGACTTCTCCCCGTGGACAGCGCTGGAAGAGTTCCCTCCCGGAACCGAGGACGGCGCGCGCGCGCAGGTCCGGGACGCCGCCGACCACATCGTCCACAGCTTCGAGGGTACGGCCCCTCGGCTCGCGTTCGCCCTCGACTCCGAGGAGGAGGACGGCGACGACGGTGCGGACGACAGCGACGGCGAGGCCGGCGGCCCGGGTGCGTCGGAGTGAGCCCCCAAGCCCCCGCCGATCTTAAATTTTACCTTCTTCTTCCGAGGCCTTCGAGCCCCCTGCTTGTATAGACTGGTTTAATCTGCAATCAAATAAAGAGGAAATTTCTATGTCAGTCATGTTTGCTGTGCGTATAAGACGAGGATGGTCTGTGCCGCGGTCCTTCTGAGTCTTGGCTTGAGCAAGGGCTCGTGCCCAGGTCCCAGCCTCAAACGGCGCGGGTCGGGGCTAGTGCCTGGGGAGATCCGCGTGTCGAGACTGGCCAGGCCGGGAGCGCGGTGACCGAGGGTTAGGAGGACCCGATTGTGGGCCTTTGCCGATTCCCCCCCGGAGTTCACCACGCCCCGGGGCACGGCTCGGTTCTGGGCCCCGTTTGGCGGTTTTAGCCGGCCCGGGCCACCGAGGGCAGGGCCGAGCACGAGCGTACTAACTCAAGCCGAGATTCTTCAAAAGGAAGCGACGGCACAGACACGGTCCTCTGGAAATCGAAAGTGCTTTTATTGAAATACGGAAGAGAAAAAAGATAAGTATGTGCATGTGGTAGCCCCCGGCCAACCCTGCACGCCCGGGGGGGGTGCGGGGTTGGCCCGAGCCCGAGACATGACACCCGACCCCCATCAGGGGTAGAAGCGACGAAGATGCTCGATGTTCCACGGGTTAGGCAGCTCTGTGCCGTCGCCCGTGGCCAACCGAACCGAGCCCGGCCGGGGGACGCCGATCACTCGATACGGACCCTCCCACATTGGTGAGAGCTTGCTCAGTCCAGCACGCGTTTGGACGCGGCGTAGGACGAGGTCGTCGACGCAGAGTGATCGGGCCCGGACGTGGCGCTGATGGTAGCGCCGCAGGCTCTGCTGGTAGCGCGCGGCTCGAAGGGCCGCGCGCCGCCTTCGCTCTTCCAGGTAGTCGAGGTCGTCTCGGCGAAGCTGATCTTGATCAGCCTCGCAATACATGGTGGCCCGAGGGGACCTCAGTGTGAGCTCAGATGGGAGGACCGCTTCCGCGCCGTAGACGAGGAAGAAAGGCGTTTCCCCGGTTGCTCGGCTTGGCGTGGTTCGGTTCGCCCAGAGCACCGCTGGCAGCTCCTCGATCCACGAATCGCCGTGCTTCTTGAGGACGTTGAAGGTCTTGGTTTTGAGGCCCTTGAGGATTTCCGCGTTGGCGCGCTCCACCTGGCCGTTGCTTCTGGGGTGGGCGGGTGAGGCGAAGCAGAGTTTGATACCCATGTCCTCGCAGTAGTCGCCGAAGAGCTCACTAGTGAACTGGGTGCCGTTATCCGTAATGATACGGTTAGGTACCCCGAACCGAGCAGTGATGCCCCTGATGAACTTAAGGGCGGAGTGCTTATCGATCTTGATGACCGGATAAGCCTCGGGCCACTTAGTGAACTTGTCGACAGCGACATACAGATACTCGAACCCGCCCGGGGCCCGCCTGAACGGTCCCAGGATATCGAGCCCCCAGACAGCAAATGGCCACGAAAGAGGTATGGTCTGCAGGGCCTGGGCCGGCTGATGCGTTTGCTTGGCGTGGAACTGGCACGCCCTGCACCGCCGGACCAGGTCGACCGCATCGGTGAGAGCCGTCGGCCAATAGAAACCCTGGCGAAAGGCCTTGCCAACCAAGGTGCGCGAGGCGGAGTGGGCTCCGCACTCGCCTTCATGGACATCGGCGAGAAGCTCGACGCCTTGTTCCCGAGGAATGCACTTCAGGAGGACTCCGTTAGCCCCGCGCCGATAGAGGGTCCCTTCCACCAGCACGTAGCGCTTGGAGATGCGACGGACGCGTTCACTCCCTTCGCGGTCCTCGGGTAGAGTCTTATCTGCGAGATACGCCTGGATCTCAGTGATCCAAGCAATCAATCTAGGGGAGCTGGGAGCGCTCCCCTCGGGTCCCGAGGCCTGGACTCCGACGGGCCTCGGGGGCCGTTCAGGCGCGTCCGTCTCCCCTAGGGGGTCGGGTCGCGCCGACGGCTGGGCAAGCCTTTCTTCAAAGGCGCCCGGTGGGGTCTGGGCTCGCGAGGAAGCGAGCCTTGAGAGTTCGTCGGCGACCGCGTTATCCCGCCTGGGCACGTGCCGAAGCTCTATCCCGTCGAAATGGCGCTCCATACGCCGCACCTGGCGGACGTAGGCGTCCATCTGCGGGTCAGAGCACTGGTACTCCTTACGGACCTGGTTAACGACCAACTGGGAGTCGCCTAACACCAGGAGGCGGCGGATCCCCAGTCCAGCCGCCACTCTGAGTCCCGCAAGGAGTCCCTCGTACTCCGCCATATTGTTGGTCGCCCGAAAGTCGAGGCGGACCAGGTATCTGAGGACGTCTCCGCTCGGCGAGGTCAAAGTGACCCCCGCACCGGCGCCCTGAAGAGACAGGGAGCCGTCGAACTGCATCACCCAGTAGGCGGTGTGAGGCAGCTGCGAGGGGCCCGGGCTGGCCTCGGGGGCGGAGACGGGCTCGGGAGCTGGGGTCCACTCCGCCACAAAGTCGGCGAGGGCCTGGCTCTTGATCGCGTGGCGTGGTTCAAAGCGCAAATCGAATTCAGAGAGTTCGATTGCCCATCTCACCACCCGTCCAGTACCCTCTCGGTTATGCAAGATTTGGCCGAGGGGGTAAGACGTAACCACCGTGACCCGATGCGCCTGGAAATAATGGCGCAACTTCCTCGAAGCCATCAGAATAGCGTAAAGCATCTTCTGGGCCTGAGGGTATCGGGTCTTGGCGTCCCGGAGGGCCTCGCTAACGAAGTAGACGGGCCGCTGCACCTTTCGGCGGGGCCTATCCTCTTTGCCAGGGGCCGCGTCTCCAGGGCGCTCTTCGTCCGAGAGGCCGTGTGGGGCGCACTCGGCTTCTGTGCCGACGACCTCGGGGTCGGAGGGCGACAGGCGCGGCCTTCCCGCAGTGGCCCCGGGGCCATCCTGGGGGTCGGGGGCGCCTGGCACCGTCAGACAAGCAGGCGGAGGGCCAGCTCCGGCCGTCGGGGGCCTTAGGCCGCCGTTCGGCTCGGGGGCCTCTCCTCCCTGCTCTCTCCCGGGTCGAGCCGACACAGGGTGGGGGGGCGCGGAGTGAGGGTTGTCCTCGTCACGCTCCACGACCAACGCCGCGCTGACCACCTGCGGGGTTGCCGCCAGGTAGAGTAGCAACGGCTCATCTGGCTCCGGGGCGACCAGGACTGGGGGAGAACTGAGGTACGCCTTCAACTGAGTGAAGGCGCGCTCAGCCTCCTCCGTCCAGGTAAACGGCCCGGAGCGCTTGAGGAGCTTAAATAGGGGTAGCGCCTTCTCTCCCAGCCTCGATATGAACCGACTTAGGGCGGCCATGCAGCCGGTGACGCACTGCACGTCCCTAAGCTTGCTGGGGGGGCGCATCCGCTCTATAGCTCGTATCTTCTCGGGGTTGGCCTCGATGCCTCGGGCAGAGATCAAGAACCCGAGAAGTTTGCCCGCAGGCACGCCGAACACGCACTTATCGGGGTTCAGCTTTATGCGGGCGGAGCGGAGACTTTCGAAAGTTTCCGCTAAATCCGAGAGCAAGGTCTCTTGGTTGCGTGTCTTCACAACCAAGTCATCAACATAGGCCTCAACATTGCGTCCTATCTGGCTACCCAAGGAAATTCGAGTAGTACGCTGAAAAGTAGGACCTGCATTCTTTAACCCGAAAGGCATTGTCGTATAACAATAGGTTCCTATGGGGGTAATGAATGCAGTTTTCTCCTCATCCTCCCTAGCCATGCGAATCTGATGATAACCAGAGTATGCATCTAGAAAACACAAAAGGTCGCACCCCGCGGTGGAGTCGACAATCTGATCTATGCGTGGCAGGGGGTAAGGGTCCTTAGGACATGCCTTGTTGAGGTCGGTGTAGTCGATGCACATCCGAAGCTTGCCGTTCGCCTTGGGGACGACGACCGGGTTCGCCAGCCACTCCGGATGGATGACCTCACGGATGAATCCGGCCTCCAGAAGTCGCGCCACCTCCTCGCGGATGAAGGCTTGACGTTCCGGGGCCTGCCGCCGCACTTTCTGCCGGACCGGCCTTGCGCCCGGCCGCACGGCGAGACGATGCTCAATCACCTCCCTGGGGACCCCGGGCATGTCCGCCGGTCTCCAGGCGAAGACGTCGGCGTTTGCCCGCAGGAAGGAGACGAGCGCGTCTTCCTATTTGTCGTCCAAAAGACCACCGATCCGGGTGGTCTCGGACGGGCCGTCGCCCAGGGCAACCTCCTTGACCGGGACCTCGTCGCTCGTGACCATCCGCTGCCTTGGGGCGGGCGGGACGGAGGTGCTGGGCCTCTCGTCGCCGTCCGCGGGCTTGGATGCCGCGGCGAGGTGGTCCGCGCGCTGCTCCATACAAGCAAGCGCGACTTTGAGGTCGCCATGGACGGTGATGGGGCCACCGGGGCCCGGCATCTTCATCTGGAGATAGGCGTAGTGGACCGCCGCCATGAACTTCACCAACGCGGGCCTCCCCAGGACCGCGTTGTAGGGCAGACTGAGGTCCGCCACATCGAAGTCCACCCGCTCCGTGCGGAAGTTGGCGGAACCACCGAAGGTGACCGGGAGGTCGATATGACCCAGCGGCCAGGTGTGCCCCGGCGTCACGCCGATGATCGGCTGGGACGGTCGGAGCACCATCCCCGGGGCCTTGATGGCATCAAAGGCTGCGGGGGAAAGGATGTTGAGGGCTGCACCCCCGTCCACGAGGACACGCCCCAACTTCACGTTGCAAACGGTGGGGGAAACCACCATCGCGATCTGTCCTCCCCGGGCAACGCACGGCGGGTGGTCGGTCTGGTCGAAGGTGAGGGCAACCTCCGACCACCGCGCCCGCCGCGTCGCCTCATGGGTAGGGGCCGCGGCCAGAAGCTCACGCTTCATGGCCTTGAGGCTCCGGCGAGAAGCGTGAGCACACGCTCCCCCATCGACGGTGGCGACGGTGGCCTCAGGCTCCTGAAACCCCAGGTCATCGTCGCCATCGTCGATGTCCTCGGCGGGGGCCTTCTGCTTGGCCTCACCTCGCCGGTTGCCGGCGGGAGCCGCCGGGGCCCTGCCCTCACGGCGCTCCTGCCTCTTCTCCTCCTCCCACTTCCTCGTCCGCTCGGCCAAACTTTTGACCGCGCGGCAGTCCGCGAGGTCGTGGAGGGAGGTGTTGTGCACGGTGCACCACTTGCCGGTCGGACGCTCCCTGCTGGGAACGCCGGCCTCCTTCTTTTTGTCGCCCGCAGGCCTCCCCTTTCGGGGGGCCCGCGAAGCGCCCTCGACGGCGAGGACATGACCCTCGTCGTCGGAACGGGCCGACCTCTTCTTCCTCCTCCTGTCCCGTCGCCCTGACCGAGCGGCGGACCCGGGGGCGGCCGGAGCTGCCACGCCAGAACCGGAGGAGTTCCAGGTCCAGGCCTCCTCCTTGCGGGCCACACGGTCCGCGAGCTCAAAAAGCTGCGCGGTGGTCTGGGGCTCCTTGGAGGCGATCTTCTCGAGCATGCGGTTGTGCCGCACGCCCCCCCTGAACGCGTAGATCACCGCGTGTGCGGGGATGCATGGTATGGTGTTGCGGACTTGACAGAACCGCTGAATGTACGAGCGAAGAGACTCATCGTCCCTTCGCTGTACCGCATGCAAGTCCGCCTCTTCGCCTGGGCGCGGATATGTGCCCTGAAAGTTCGTGGTGAACTGCTGGCACAAATCCTCCCAAGAGTGGACCGACGCAGGTGGCAAGTTCATTAGCCAACCCCGCGCCTGACCCTTCAGGGCCATGGGGAAGAAATTCGCCATGACCCTGTCGTCACCCCCCGCGGCCTCGATCCCGGTCGTGTAGATCTGGAGAAACTCGGCGGGGTTGACGCTTCCGTCGTATTTTTCGGTGATGGTGGGCCGGAACCTTGGGGGCCAACGGACGTTCCGAAGGCTCGCCACAAAGGCTCGACAGCCGGCACCGCCGACCGGGGACACGGGGGGCCGGCCCCCGTGACCGGACCGAAGTGGCGCTCCGGACGAGGAAGCGCCCTCCGTTGCGTGGGCGGCGCGACGAGCGTCGCGCCGGCGCTCGATATCGAGCCGGGCATCCGGCCCCCCACGCACATCTTCTTGGGTCGGAGGCGTTGACGAGGGAACGGCGGACGAGCGGCGTGTAACGGCCGTCGTTCGCCGCGCCCTCCGCCTCGACGACATGGAGCTGGCAGGGGCAGCGCCAGAGGCCCCGGCGGCGGAGGACCGCCCGCCGGCGTCTAGGCGCTGCTGCGCCGTCATGACCAAGTCGGCCACGTCATCCAGCCAACGTTGGGCTGGAGTCTCTGGATCGGGGACGACGGGCGGGTGACGCAGGAGCGCGCCTGCAGCCTGGAGCGCGCCCTGGGGCGTGCCGCCATCGCCGTAGGTGAGGCGGCGACGCGCCCTGTCCCGCCGTCCTCCCCCGTTGCCCGCAAGCGGCGAGGTCGCGGATCCTTCGACCTCCTCGAGCGCCTTCCCCCGCCCAAGACTTAGGCGAGAGGGGGACGGCGGGGTGCGAGCCCGACGGCGTGGGTTCTGCTCCCTGTCATCACCACTAGCGCTCGGAGAGAGGCTGTGCGCCGCTGCCCGTTCGGCCATAGGGCTGAGCGAGAGAAGCTTGGCCCACACGAAAGAGGATGAGGGCTCAGAAAGACACACGCGCCCCCTACCTGGCGCGCCAGATGACGGAGCGTGAGGCCCCTCACCGGGAGACCGCGCGGGCCCCCCTTTGCCGGTTCGGCCGGGGGCGCTAAGTGAGGTTCTTCGCCCTCGATTTGAGGAACGTCAGCGAGAGAGGAAACGCACAAGACCCGGGCGACGTAGACAGGTTCGGGCCGCTGAGAAGCGTAACACCCTACTCCTGTGTTCTGGTGGATCTGGGGGTCTCTAACAATACAAAGAGAGTTCCGTCTCTAGAACGTATTCGCCCGAGTCCTCCCCTTTCCTAGGCCTGGGCCTCCTTTTATCTGATCAGGGGTCACCACATGGGCCTCTCGCTGCCTAAGAAAGGAAACATTCTTTTTACAATGAGGGCTAGTCTACAGCCGGAAGTGACCTCTGACAGGCATGGTACACGCCTTCTGCCCCACTCGCCAGCTCTCCCGGTGGACGCCCGTTTCAACCTTCATTCAATGGGCAGCGACTTCCTTGCCACGCCTGCGCTGAAGTCTGGATTGGATCTGACCGGGACTGACATACCAACTCCAGGAGTTAGCACGCCGGCTCCGGCTATGGACGAGAGCCAGGAGGCTCTCATCATTCTGACGGGACGGGGCGAGGCGTGCCACCGGCCGCCTGTCGCCACCTAACCCGCGATCTGACCGGTCTGTGACCGGTCACACACCGCGACCGGTCACGGACCGGATATGCGTGCGCTGCGCCGCATTAAATGCGGCGTGGTGCGCTCGTCTGATCCGCTATAAATGCGGTTTGGTGAGCCCTGCTGTGCTCACCTAACCCGCACACGTGGCGCCAAAATCACAGGGGGTCGGGGCGCCCCAGCCCTCGGGGCCGAAATGGGAGCGGCCTGACCCCTCGGGGAGACAGAGGGAGGGGTGGCCACGTCACCCTCGGGCCCGACCCCCCCGAGGGGGTCGGGACACGTGGGTGACCGCGGCTACCCAAGCCTCTAGTCATGATACCCCCGGTCCCATGTCACCGACAAACATACTATATAAGACTCCATATTACTCTCGACTCAGGACTATAAGCCGTTCCTTATTACACAAGGTAACGTAATACTTAAGTCCTAAGCCGATTACATAATCATGAAACATAACCTATCCTCTATAGTCAATCGGATAAGCTAGCCATGTGGGTATATGGTACCCATAATCTCCACAATAGCCCCCGAGACCTTCACAGTTGACAAGATAACATAGCCTCAAACCAGAATAACACATAGCCGAATATCACCATAGCCAAGTGCCTCCATTGCCGAGTGTTTCCATCATCTCTGCCCAAGTCTCCCGAGCGCTTTATCATCCAATAAGAAGGCTGTGAAGAGCTGAAAAAATTTCAAAAATAATCAAGAATATATACCTAGGTGTATCGACTAGATGCACCTAATTAGGTGTAGCCCCTGACTATGTGTTTAGTTAAGCAAACTAAGCATATAGTGAAGAACTACAATAATCATACTCATCCGAGTGATATAAATGAATGCTTAGCCAAAACCAAAAGCAATTACCAAAATCATATAACACATAACCTCATAAACAAGGCATAGTGTATAATAACCCCGAGTACTGACAAACTCATGCTATCCGAGTTATTTTGCCCGAGTCCCCTCAAAGCACTCAACTCCTCCATCCTCAGGAATATATTGTATAGACAATAGAAAATCTGAGTTAATAAACCCATAATAGATTTATCAATCGTCCAAAGAATATGACCAAAATATAAAGAGCCTAAGCCATAATATTGGTCTTAATCAGAAAAGCACACCAAGGTGGCAAGATAGCATTGATATAATATAAAATCAATTGCTTTTTGTAAACCAAACAGCTTTAGCAACTTATAAAAAAGTTACCAAAATAGTCATGAAAGACTTCACTGCTGGTCACCTTCCAAGTTGCATCGTACCAACTCCTAAAAACTTGAAATAACCGCTATATAGAAGGATTTGAAAGGCATTAGGCAAAAGAACACGTGCATATTGCCAAGGCAAATTTGCTTAAGTCCCTAAAGACACGTGCCAAGCCACACCAAAATTATGGGCTGTAAGCTTCTCATGGGCCTCGGCCCAAAAACGAGAAAACCTATCGATACCCTAAAACCACTGAAGCGCCGTCGTCTTCCCCGTCGCTTCATCTTCTGAAAATTTCCCCTTTCGTGCTCCTGTTCACAAGCTCTTTCGAAGAAACCTAGAACACGAGCTCTTCCAAATCCATCCAGAAACTCAAAGTTCCATCGAAAATCCACCACGCGCATCCCGCCACAAACATCTTCTCTAGAAATCTCTGCTCCCAACACCTGATTCAATCCCCCACAAACCTCATCCATGGCAGAAGAAAGAGAAATTCCCTTCGACCAATGGGCAACATTAGATGTGAAAGAATCAACCCTGCGAGAGATAGTGAAGGACGGAGTTCTTTTTGCCAAGGAGATCATCGGCTGGTGCCCAGCATACGGCGAAGAGTTCCCAACTCCAAACACTGGTGAGATCGTAGTTTTCACCCACTTTTTCTATTGCGGATTTGGTCTGCCCACTTCCGAATTCTTTCATGGTATCCTCGATTACTACGGTCTCAAAATTTATCATCTGAATCCAAACTCCGTACTACACATTGCCATTTTCATTCATGTGTGCGAAGCCTTCCTAGGAATCTATCCCCATTTCAATCTTTTCCGCCACATGTTCTCTCTCAAGGCGCACCCAACCAGGGATAACCCTTGTGTTGTTGGCGGCGCCGGATTTCAACTTCGCGGTACTCTCCGCAAAGACTACTTTCCTCTTCCTCTAAAGTCCTCCAACAAAGGCTGGCATGCGAACTGGTTCTATATCTCAAACTAGCCCCCAGCTTGCCCGACTTCATCGGCCTCCCACCAATCCAACGAGCCAACTGAAATGCTCTGCCAGAAAACCAAGATTGGATATAAGCTAACAATCTTCTGGCTAAAATTTTGGAAATGAAGAATAAGGGCCTCCAAGGAGAACAGATCACTCAGCATTTCATCAAATGCCGACTGGCGCCCATCAAAGAAAGATCCAAACCAACATTTGAATATGAAGGTCAGAGTGATCCCAATAGGGAGGACAAGGAATCCCTAAATTTCCAAGTCTTGTGCGCTCGGATGTACAAGATCTTCTCCTCTGGAATTGCAGTAGACTACAGCAACAAACTACCTGTTGTTCCCTTCCATATTCATCGACCACCTCCTCCGGTAAGTACACTCTACATCCTGAACCACCTTTCAATCTGCCCATCATCTTCAATGATTCTTAAGAACATTACTTGCAGGCAAATGCTCTGATTATCTCTCGGCCATACAAAGTGTATCATGAAAATAAACCATCGACTATCAAGAAATCAGCTGGCGGCCCAAAAATCAAACCTCAAGCTAAAAGCAAAAGAGCTGTAGCTGCCATTGAAGAAACTAGCAAACACGCTAGCAAGCAAAGAAAACTGGTCATGGATGACTCGGATATAGATCCCATCGAGCAGACAGAAGAAACAATCTCCTCCGCAACGCCCGAGAAGCCAAAATCTGCAGAACAAGGGTCTCAGAACCCTCTCCCAAATGAAGCCATCCCCGAGCAAGAGCCCCCGACTGCCAGTCAAGATATCCCGACTGGAAACCAGTCGAACTCTGCAAAGCAAACATCAGCTCAAGGACCCCCGACTGAAAACCAGCCGGACAGGGAGAAACAAGTCCCAGGCAATCAAGCAACTCCGGTTGAAGATCCAGCACCAAGGACTGAAGAAACCAGCAAGGATCAATCTGCCGAGGATGCTGCCACTCAAAGAAACCAACCTGAAGCAACAACAGGTAACCTTTAATAGCTTATCAATTTCTTGCCTCAAACATATCTTCTGTCTTCCGCCTTTATTCATCATCCTTAAATCAAACAGCCGAAGAAGAAGAAATCACCCGACTGAAATCTACAGAGGACTCAGTGCCTCCGATCAAGATTGAATAGCGAGATGCCGAAGGCAAAAAACAAGGCATCGTATTAAACAAGCAAAAAGAAGCCGAAGAACGCGATTTGCTTGTCACCAACCTCAATGAAGCCACTCGGCTGATGAACGTATGAACAAATTTCTCATATCTCAATTGCATAATCTTTTGTAGTCAACTGACTCAATCTCCATAATGCAGAGAATATATCATCGCTCGCTGGCCAAGTCAGACACTCTAGAAAAACTGGTGCCTCATGTCAATTCCTTGGAAAACATCCAGCAAAATCTCAAGGAAGCTAAAGAAGAGACTGCAGCTAGAGAAGTCGTCCTTCAGGAAGAAATTAACAAGCTTCGAGATATGAACCTGGAGCTTCATGGTTCAATCGGAGGTAATAAAAACCAACTCAGCTGTCCTTGTTTAATCCATTTGACTCTAATAATTCCAAATCTTCATGTTGTAGCTAACATATTCGACTTCTTCATGTTGACTCCCTCAAGGCTCAACTAAAGAAGGCTGAGACTGATAACGCCAAGCTTGAGTCTGACAAAGATAAAGCTCTAGAAGAAATTGAAGGTAACCCTTGAAACTCATACTCCCTGATCTAACTGATCTTGGTCATTTGTATAATCTGAATCATATCAAATTTGTAGCTAATAAGATTAAATCCCATGCTCAATTTGAAGTCTTTGCTAAAAAAGTCCGGAAACCTGAAAGAGTTAGGGATGACATTGCCAATGCAGCGGCGCCAATATTATCAACAATCTATGAAAGCGGCCTTGGAACAAGTACTATGGATGCTGTAGAAATCTTTGATAAACTCAGGACAGCTCCAAAAAAGTATATAGAAAATATCGCTGATGCTGCAACCATGAGTGCAAGCCAAACCCTTACAATGACTAAATCTCTTTATCCCCGAGTAGACATAAATTCCATAGGAGATGATTTTGATGATGGCAGCACAGATGAACAAGCCATAGAGCTGATAAATGAAGCACAGGAATCGGCCAAGAAGATTGCTATCGATGTAGTTGAAAACTTTCAAGGATAAAGTTTTTAATGTAAATAACTCTTGTAATCTAACTTATAAATTCTTAGTTTATTTATGTTGATGCCCTAATCCAAGTCTTCGTATTTAATTTCTTAAAAATTTTTGTCCGACTGTCACCAAGCCTAAACTTGATTAAGCCATTAAAAAATTTTCAGTTCTTATTTACTTAACTCAGACCAGAACAACGAACAATGACAAACCAAGTATAAACAAGTCATTATTGATAAAAAAAACATGATACTTTATTGATACGCATAGCCCCCGACTGACAACTCAAGAAGGCAACTTACTTGAAGTTGACAGTCGAGAAAAACATGATATAATAGATTTAAGTATAATATCGACGAAGGTGTTCGATGTTCCATGAATTCTCCACCATAGTCCCATCTTCACGCTTCAAACGATACGCTCCTGGCCGAGTGACTTTGGCAATTATATAGGGTCCTTCCCATAATGGAGATAACTTATGTCTATCCTTCGTCGTCTGAATTTTTCGTAGAACCATATCGCCAACAATAAAAGCTCGTGACCGAACGTTGCGATTATGATAACGTCGAAGTCCTTGAAGATACCTTGCCGACTGAACCAATGCAGCTTCTCGAGCCTCTTCCAGTCGGGTCAAATCATCAACTCGGTCTTGATCATAACGTTCATCATTGAAACTGCAAACTCGAAGAGATTCGAACTCCATCTCACTCGGCAACATGGCTTCAGCCCCATAGACTAAAAAGAAAGGGGATTGGCCGGTAGCTCGACTGAGCGTAGTCCGCAATGACCATAATACCGAAGACAACTCTTGAACCCATCTTCCAGTATAAGGGCTTTGCCTATCAAATACTCGGGCCTTAATACCTTGAAGAACTATACCATTGGCACATTCAACCTGTCCATTGCTTCTAGGGTGTGCCACCGACGCATAGCAAATCTTAATTCCAAAATCTTCACATAACTCTTTAAAGACACCTCCAGTGAACTGAGTCCCATTATCAGTTATAGTCCTGCTAGGAACACCAAACCGATGCACAATATTTAAAACAAAATCTCGCGCCTTATCCGCAGTTATTGTAGCAACCCGCCTAGCCTCAATCCACTTAGAGAACTTGTCAATTGCGACGAACAAATGTTTGAATCCTCCTGGAGCCTTTTTGAAAGGACCGACCATATCCAAGCCCCACACCGCAAACAGCCATGACAACGGGATTGTTTGTAACTCTTGGGCTGGAACATGACTTTGCCGAGCGAAAAACTGACAACGTTCACATGTGCGGACCCCCTTGTCTGCGTCAGAGACCGCCGTGAGCCAGAAAAAACCTGCCTATAAGCCTTGCCCACCAAAGTACGTGCTGCAGCATGACTGCCGCAAATTCCCGAGTGAATATCTTGCAGCAATTGTCGTCCCTCCTCAGGCGTGACACACCTTAACAAAACTCCAGACGGGCTTCTCCTATACAACTCCGAATCAACCATAACATAACCTTGACTGCGACGTCGGACTCGCTCTGCATCATCTCGATCTTCGAGCAACTCCTGCCGAGTCAGAAAGTTGATAAACGGCGTTCTCCAGTCAGCGTCAAGCATGGCAACCTGGTCTGTACCTTCTTCATTGGAAACTGACTTCTTAGTAACAGTCGGCTCATAAAGGTGTTCTACAAAAACATCAGTCAGGGCTGCTTCTCGCTTGGAACCAAACCGGGCCAATTGATCTGCTGCCTCGTTGTTGTGCCTTAAAACATGAGATAACTCCAAACCGTCAAACTTGTTTTCTAGATTGCGAACTTCTTGACGATAGGCTGCCATATTGTCGTTTAAGTAAGACCAATCCTTTATTACTTGATTTACCACCAACTGAGAATCTCTTCGTACAATCATCCAACGTATGCTGAGAGACACGGCGTTGTTGGCGCAGAATTTTGACCCGTCCAGCAACCAAACGGGTTCCGCGTTACCACGGCGGCCTAGGAGATCTGCTTAACTCCAGTGCAGGTCCAAATGGCTTGCCTAGTCATGAGCAGAGCGTGCCAGTTGATTTGATCTGCAATCAACAAGAAACAAGTAAACCAAGTCAGAAAACAATGGCCGATCGGCCAATAGACCGATGACGCATTGTCATAGCCCAGCCGATAGGGCAAAGCTATATCGGCTCACTCGTAATAAAAGATAATTAATGCATGAATCTAATCTTATCGGCCTTCATTGATATGTAGATATCAACTAATGGCATCGGCCGATAAGTACAACAAGGATAACTACACTAGCTAATACTCTAGTGCAAACTTATGCGAGCCAATCGGCCGATATAAATACATCAACCACAGAGAGATCCTGATAATACCCTGTGACCAACATATTTATATTTACCAATTCACACGTATAAGTGGCAAACACATGCAAAAAACATAAAGCAATCACATGCGTTAGATAAGACCGGCTGAAACCCCGGTACTATCCTTAGTTACAACCGAAAACAGGCTTCGTGTTAGATCTCAAAACAGGACTAAGGTCGATGGCAACTCGAAGTGTGAATTGAGACTTAACGCGAAGAAAATCAGGTCGTCGATTGCTTTTGGGGATGGTAGCTGCATTGAACAATCTAGCCAAGCATAAGAATTAAACCGTCGTCGGCAATAAACCCTAAAACGAGTAAACCGCTGACAAGGCTTAATTAAGATACCTGTCAAAATTATTCAAGACATGATAATCGATGATCACATCATCGAGGCTTAACGTGTCTAAAGCGACATGTTAGCCCCGACGATGCAGATCGTCGGGAACGAGTTCTTACCTCTGCTCCGAAGAAGCAAGAACTCGTCGAAGAAGACCTCTTGCGAGGGTTGGCGATACGCCGAAAGTAGATTGATTTGATTGTGTGATTGATTGAGAGATATTGAGAGATATTGCATGTACAAACCATCGGGATATTTATACCCGAGATGACAACAGAACCCTTATCGGGTACGATCTTATCTACAACTAACAAACAAGCATAACTACCCAATTTACAAGATACAGTTGCCTAAAACCGAGCTTTATCTCTATTTGGCAACCTCCTTAAAGCTTATCTTGAGCCCAAACCAAGCCTGCATAAACACTGACAACTCATAACCCGCATCGGCCTTCAATCAAACCGAATCCGTATCGGCCGATACGCTCTTTATGGCATCATCTTTCCCAGTCCGATACGGCTACCGGGTCCGATACGACTCCTAGTCTGGCTCGAACTCAATCCTCCTTCTCTGCTTCGATTCCTCTTCCGCTTCCAAGTCGATTACCAAATTTCACCGTTAACAGGCGTGCCGTAGCCCATGAAGTAAAGCTTCGTATTCGGCCACATTGTGTGAAGCAGGAAAATGTATATGAAGAACATACCATAGCCTCTCCCTGAAAGTTCAAGTGTCACTAATTTGGTTTTGGTGATTAATGACAAATCCAATTATATGAGACTAATATTTTTATAAGTATTTTCTGTGTCCTAGTCTCATGTGGATATGGATGTGAAAATTGTGAGAGGTGGTTCACGGTTTGTCCTAGTCTCATGTGGATATGGATGTGGAAATTGTGAGAGGTGGTTCACGGACTTCATATGAGTTGAGATAGAAATATTCGTTGATGGTGGACCTAAATCACAACAAGGATGAAGTGCACGGAGACCAAGTTATATGTATCATTCCTACTCTCTATGCACATATTAATATATTCATATATAATATTTTCATGTGTTTACATATGCATGTGAGACTAATGTTTTGTTTGAGCCATATCTTGTTTAGTCTCTTTACATTGAGAACATGAAGATGATGAAGGTATGTCTTTATTTTATTGTCTATATTTGATAAATGCCTTCTATTCTTGTATAGGATAAGCTCCTAATGTTTCATATCTTTTTATGCATACTCTTGCTTCACACAAACATTTTGTATGCATACATTTAGGGGGAGTAAATCCTATAGCTTAGTTATGCATGTAATTGATCCAAGTCATTCACTTTTATTTAATTGAGATCTTTACATTTGAGCATATATTTGAGTATATGACACTTGTGGTGTTGATTAATACTCATCATTTATTCATATCCTTTTATACATGCAATCGGTTGGTCAACAAGTAAAGGTTGACAACCGGATCATTGGGACTAACAATTTCATTGAATTGAATGAGAGAAATAGGTCCCAAGATTGAAAAAAAAATGAGTTGATACTCAAGAAAGATATGATTACACCTAAAGATACTAAGGATGACAATGCGAAGATATTGAATATGTGGGATACAAAGTGGCTACTATGGCAAGACGGTGAAAGACAAGCGATGCTCGGTCGCTATGGACCATGCGGTGGTGAAGGGCAAGCATGAAGCTTGGCGCCGAAGAACCAAATCCGGTGGTGAAGTACGAGTGACGGCTTTGTCATGATGCACCGTGCGAGGTCATTTGAAGCTACAAGTAACCGCATCAATCATTTGAAGAATATGTGGTGAAACAGTTTTGGCATTGGCGTCCCTTAAGACAAAGAAATGAAGATGGAAAGAAGGCATTCCTATTAGTATAATTCTCATCCTATTTACTTTTGAGCATAGGAATGCCGTACTATCAAGAGGGATGCAACGTCGATATGTTTGTGTATGTCTCGGTGCTCAAAGTGACCTATCCTAGTGCTACCTTGAGAGAAACCTAAGTTTTAACCCATCCTTTGAGTGGTTTTAGACCTTACTTTTGGTTGAGTTGGGTAGTTCTCTGAGTGAGCTTTCCATAGAGTCCAAGTTCATCAGAAACGGACTTCCGAGCAAAAAGTTATGGCCGTTTTTCCTGGTGTTTTTCGGAACTTCCGAAAAAATATCGGAAATTCCAAAAATGTTTGCGAAACTGAGATTGCCTTCTGTTGATTTTCGGAAGTTCCGAAAATGCATTTCGGAAGTTCCGAAAAATGGAATCTTGGTCTCTAACGGCTAGTTTTGAGAGGCTCGGGTATATAAACTCCTCCACCCCTCCATTGAGATGTTGCTGTTCTTGGGCATTACTAGACACATCCAAAGCCAAATAGCCATCTCCATTTCCCCACCTTTGTAGTGCCTCTTTGTGAGAGGGATTTGAGAAGGGAAGAGAGTTGAATTAAGAAATTGAGAAGTTGAGAGCTAGTGAGCTTCACTCCATACTTTGAGCACTAGAGTTCATAGCAAGCAAATCTTCGATTGTGTTTGTTACTCTTAGGGACTAAGGTCTTCTAGATGGCTAGGCATCACCGGTGAGCACCTAAGGTTGTGGTGTGCCTCGGAAAGTTTGTGAAGGCTTCGATTTCGCCTCCGCAAGGGAAGAAATCAAGAGTGAAATCGAGGAGTGCATTTGTGCAACCTCGTGAGGAAAGGGTTGAAATAGACCTGGCCTTTGTGGCCCCTCAACGGAGACGTAGGATCCGTGGATCCGAACTTCGGGAAACAAATCACGTGTCTCCTCTCTTGGTTCGCTCGTTCTTGCCTTCTCTCTTATTGTGCTTGAGCTTGTTTTAACCCGATCTACTTGTATGCTTAAGTGATATAGTTGGTGACCTAATATCTTGCTTAAATACCTTGTTTGTCACCTTTGGATTCATTTACATTTTGCTTGTTCGAGATACAATTTCATAGCTAGTGTTTTATTCCGTTATCCGCCGAACTTTTCGGTTGAGACCGGAACTTCCAATCCCATATTGGAAGTTCCGATTTGAACCGAAAGTTCTCATCTTTCTAATATGCTATGAAGTTGTGATAATTTTTTAGGAACGCCTATTCACCCCCTTCTAGGCGACATCAAGGTCTTTTCACTCCCCAGTCAGGGAAATCAAGACAACTCCTGCTCCTAAGCCGGTGACTCGTTTAGACCCATTAAAGTGCATGGTCCAATATTGCAGCTCCTCCCTAGGTACATCTTCTTGACGCTCGGTCCACTCGGCCACAAAGTCAGCCAAGATTTGAGATTTTATAGACGTTCTGGCTTTGAAAGTAATATCCAATGGCATCAATTCCAAAGCCCACTTCGCGATGCGCCCAGTAACCTCCCGATTATGGATGACATCGCCAAGTGGAAAAGACGTGACCACAGTAACCGGGTGACTTTGAAAATAATGGGCTAACTTCCTGACGGTAATTAAGACTCCATATAATAATTTTTGTACCTGGGGGTAACGTGTTTTGGATCCGGCCAGCACCTCGCTAACGAAGTAGATCGGCCTTTGAACTTTTTGAGCTCATCCTTCCTCCTCGCGTTCGACGACCAAACCGGGCTGACCACCTGAAAGGTTGCGGAAATGTAGAGCAACAAAGACTCTTGAGGGTAAGGTGATGCCAACACGGGCGGCGTTGTGAGGAAGTCCTTGAAGTCTTCAAAAGCTTTCTGGGCCTCTGGGGTCCATTGAAATTCGTCCGTCTTCTTGAACAATTTGAAAAAGGGCATGCCTCGTTCACCAAGTCTAGAAACAAAACGACTTAGCGTTGCCATACAACCAATAAGCTTCTAGACATCCTTTTGGTTACTCGGCGGCTTCATGTATCGGATGGCGTTGATTTTTTCTGGATTGGCTTCAATGCCTTGGTGAGACACCATAAAGCCGAGTAATTTGCCTGACGGCACACCAAAAGTGAACTTCTCCGGGTTCAACTTCATCCTGAAGGCTCGAATATTTGAGAAAGTCTCTTCCAAGTCGGCGATCAAATCCTGTTTCTGCTTAGTCTTGATGATGACATCGTCGACGTAAGCTTCCACGTTCCTCCCGAGTTGGGTCTGAAGGCATCTCTGGATCATACGCTGATAAGTAGCACCGGCGTTCTTGAGGCCAAAGGGCATTATGATATAACAATAAGCTCCGAATGGGGTAATGAATGATGTCTTCAGGCAGTCAGACTCCTTCAAGCTGATTTGATGATATCTCGAGTAACAATCTAAGAAGTTCAGAAGCTTGCAGCCGGCTGTTGAGTCGACGACTTGATCAATACGGGGCAAACCAAAAGGATCCTTGGGGCAAGACTTGTTGAGGTCGATGTAATCTACACACATGCGCCATTGCCCTGTCTTCTTGTGAACCAGGACCGGGTTGGCCAACCAGTCGGGGTGGTAAACTTCTTTGATGAATCCAGCAGCCAAGAGCTTGACGAGTTCCTCCTTGATAGCATCCTTTCGATCTTGGGCAAAACGGCGGAGTCGTTGTTTTATAGGTTTCGCATCCTCTTTAACATTTAATGAGTGCTCAATCACCTCTCTAGGAATACCAGACATATCAGATGGTTTTCAAGCAAATATATCTTTATTATTTTGTAAAAAGGTGATGAGCGCACTTTCCTATTTGGGATCTAACTCGACGCCTATTACAGCAGTTTTGGAGGGATCAGAGGGATCAAGGGGAATCTTCTTTGTCTTGGCGTCGCCTTCTCCCGACTTGGCTATCTTTTTTGCTGGGATCTCGCCTTCTCCTGATGTTGACATAGCCAGTCAGACCTCCTGTTGGCCGAGTAATCTTTCACGAGTTTGGGCCATGTCGCAGCTTTCCTTGTCGCAGGTGAAGGCTTGCTTGACGTCGCTGCGCAAGGAAATGACTCCATTGGGACCGGGCATCTTCATCATGAGGTAGGTGTAGTGCGGGACCGCCATAAACTTGGCAAGCGCAGGTCTTCCAATGATTGCATGATAAGCTGCTTCGAAGTCGGCAACTTCAAAGCTGACGTTCTCTGTCCGGAAGTTTTCCCGAGTGCCGAATGTAACTGGAAGGGTGATTTGCCCAAGTGGCATAGATGACAGCTCTGGGATGACTCCGTGAAAAGGGGCTGAACTCAGCTTCAATTTGGATCTCGGGATTTGCATCTCGTTCAAAGTCTTGGCGAAGAGGATGTTGAGGGCGCTACCGCCGTCGATGAGGACACGCTTGAGCTTAACGTTGCGAACCACCGGGTCTAGTACCAGAGGATACCGCCCCGGGTGAACCACTCGGTCAGGATGATCCGAGCGGTTGAACGTGATAGCCACCTCCGATCATCGTAAGTAACGTGGAACTTCAGGTTGTACTGTGATTTCCCTGTTGGTCAGCTTCTGCTTCCTCTTCGACTCATATGCTAGCGGCCCCCCAAAAATATGGTTTAACTCGGCCCTGTGATCTTGGAAAGGCTCTGCGCCACCAGCTGGGTCGTCCTTCTTGGTTCCTGAGGTGCCGGCTCCATCTGACGGCTTCTGGTGTAGTTGAGTTGCATATTGCTCGGCGAACTGTTTGTAGATGAAACAATCTTTGGCCGCGTGCTTGTGATTTGGGTGATGAGTGCATTGGGCGTTCATGATCCTGTCGTAGGTGGTGACTCAGGGACGCTGTTGTTGGTAGTTAGACATTGCGACGACCAGATCCTCGGGCTTATGCTTTCGATCTTTTTGGTCGTTATTGCCGTTGCCATTGCCATTGTCCTTCTTGGGGCGCCAGCTACTCCCGGATTGCTTGTCATGCTTCTCCTGCCGTGAGGCTTTGATTGCATCATCCGATTTGGCCTAGAAGTTGGCTGTCTCGAACATCTTCTTGACTGTCCTTGGAGGCTTACGCCCGAATTTGCCGATCAGCGACTCATTGCGGACACTCTTCTAGAACGCGGCTATGATGATGTCATCGGTGATGTCGGGGATCTTGTTTCGCTTCTCCAAAAAACGCCAAATGTAGTCTTTCAATGACTCGTCGGGCTTCTGGATTACATTGTAGAGATCGAAGTGGGTCCCGGGCCTTTCAAAAGTGCCCTAGAAATTGGCGATGAAGTGGTCCCGAAGCTCACTCCATGAATCAATCGAACCTCTTGGTAAGCTGGTGAGCCAATTCCTGGCTGAGTCGGCGAGAGCAACGGGCAAGTAATTTGCCATGGCTTTGTTGTCTCCTCCTGCTGCATGGATGGCGAGGGTGTAGACGGTTAACCATGACTCGGGGTCGGTTTTGCCGTCATACTTGTCAATCCCAGTGGGCTTGAATCCACTCGGCCAATCCACTCGACGCAGGTCCCGAGTGAACGCGGGTACTCCATCGTTGTAGTTGTCAGGGGAATTCCTTCGGTCTTCATGATAGGCCTTGTTGCGCTCGCGATGACGCCAGTCAAGTACCTCCCTCAAGTCGCTCGGCGTGGGCCTTCGAGAGCCACTCTGGTAGTTGGAGCTATTGCCGTAACGAATCCGGTCATGGACGGGTGGCCGACCGTGACCTCTCTCACGAGAGTCGGCCGACTGATCTTGATGCTTCCAGTTTGTGTAATGACGAGGGTCTTTGGACTTGGCGGGTGTCTTGCTGAGCTCGGGTCTTCGGTAGTCTTTAGATCGCATCGGTGGTAGGCGGCTGCCCTCGGGTGTCTCGGCGATGGACTCGGTAGCTCTCCGAGCAGAGCCTGTGGGAGCGCCGGTGGCTGTGGTTGCGACGATAGTCTTGACTTTATCTAGGATTGGAGTTACACCGGGGGGAGCCACCTCGATGACGGTGTCAATGAGGGTGAGAGCGGCAACCGTGTTCTGTTGGGGTGTAAGGAAGATGTTGGCGTTGTCGACTCGGGTCTGGAGTATGGCCTCGCGAGCGGAGCGCCCAGCCGTCCTCAGATCTCGTTTTCTCTTGTCAGCTTCTTCTTTTCGCTTGAGCTCCTCCTCCTTGCGTTTAAGTTCTTCCTCTGTATGCTTGCGTTCTTCCTCTTTACACTTGCGCTCCTCTTCGAACTTGGCTCATTCCTCTTCTACAATCCTGCGGGCCACGGTTGAGTCGGTCTCCGCTACTTCGGCCATGAGGACGTTGAAGAACATTGGAGCGTAGTCGTTGTCGAAGTCGGAGTCGTCGAGTTCCTCCGTGGAGATGTCGTAGAGGTCGTCGAAGTT
This sequence comes from Oryza officinalis, assembly GCA_008326285.1. NCBI lineage: Eukaryota > Viridiplantae > Streptophyta > Magnoliopsida > Poales > Poaceae > Oryza > Oryza officinalis. Next base: position 40,810,430 of record BDMV01000010.1, on the reverse strand, counting down.
GGAAGAGCTGACGTAATCAGCGATCTCAGTAGATGAGCACGATTCGAGTGGTTGAATCATGACGGCGATCTCCCTGGAGCTCGGACCGCAGCATGACGATGATGAAGAAGATTCTCCCGAGTGGATCGATTCCAACTCGGAAGATAAAAGATTGTGGTAGATCTCAGCGTCCGGCGCCAAGTGATTTTCCCCTCCCGACTGGTTCGCATTCAAGTCAAGGAGAGAAATCTTGCCGAAATTGTCGGTGATGAAGTCGAGGCTGTCGAAGCGGAACGCCTGCCCAGGGGGGAAGGCGAAGTCGTCGATGCCTGATGAAGATCCCATTGTGCTAGTCGGCGAGACGAAGGAGAAAACTTGACGCAACCCCTACCTGGCGCGCCAATTGTCGAAACCTGATTTCGGCAATAAGAAACTGGAGGTAGCGATCAAGTGCCAAACACGATGGGTTAGTAGACAAAGGGATTTAGACAGGTTCAGGCCTTCTATAAAAAAGTAATACCCTACTCCTGTTTCAGGGATTAGATCCGCCGAGTGGTTTATTGATCTCTTGATCAAATTGTGTATAAAGAAAACCTAGCTAATTGCTATTATTTCTATATCCCTCAAGGGATGTCCTATCCTCCTTATATAGGTTAAGAGGATAAGCTCACAAATCGGAGACCTAACAACATACTATATAGGACTCCATATTACTCCCGACTCAGGACTATAAGTCATTCCTTATTACACAAGGTAACGTAATACTTAAGTCCTAAGCCGATTATATAATCATGAAACATAACCTATCCCCTATAGTCAGTCGGATAAGCTAGCCATGTGGGTATATAGTACCCATAATCTTCACAGTTTGACACTGAGAAAGGGAAATTAGAAGATCAGTTAATTCAATCGTTGGCTGTGTACGTATATAGTGGCCGAAATTATTCACTTTTCTAAAACAAATTAACCCAATAACAAAAGAGTGGCATACATAAGTTTGTTTTATTTAGCATCAAGTAGTGTTGTTACCGATGATTTTGCATAAGAAATACCTAAGGAAATGTATTTGCAATGTTGAAGTTTGGGAGTACGAAGAGGGCATGACACATCTCAAAAAGTTTGAGGACCAAAACGATACAAATTTGTGAGTATGAGAACGGATAAGATATACCTAAATAAGTTTGAGAACCGGACATACACTATAAAACATGGAGGATTTATAATTCACAATTTGTTGTCAATGGTGAATGTTGAAGAAAAGCAAAGGAGGTGAGGTGAAACAATCTGGTCACAGAGCTGGAGCGGTAAAAGTGGACACTCACTACAATATATTGGCTCGTAGCCGCACTCACTACAATATATTGGCTCGTGGCCGTTCACATGTCAGCACATCCCATCTCCTTTCCACCCTTGTTATGCAGCTCAAGCAATATCGCCTACTCCAATGATAACATGTGCGTTGGTACACTGTCAAATATAACTCTTGTTTATTCTTGATAGAAGGCCAAGTTACCTTTCACCCATTCGTGCTATATATCTCTCTCTATATTAAAAGACTCCATCTAAATGCAACCATCCATCTACTAGGTCAGAGAAATGCTACAACACAGAAACATCCAAACTTACCATTGTTGGCAACAGAAATATCCACACTTATATACCATAGAAATATCCTTTGGTAACTAATATTTTTTTCCCTATGCTTCTTCTCGGCTATGAAAAAAATTAGTATGTGCCTGTGAGGCATCAGGAAGCCTATAAACACCGACGTTGGCGTTGAAAGCACATCTTCTCCAAACAGTTCACCTCCTTCGGAATGTGTACTGCCACTGCCTTCCGACCAAAGAACCTCCTCGTGCAAGGCCTCCCTGCTATGGATGGATTAGTGAAGAGTCCGGGAATGAGAGTGAACCAGATGAAAGAGAAATACTTTCTGATGTACCAAAAAAGGATATACCGGCCAAATCCTGAGGAAACATTGCCTTCTAAGAGGAAGCAACCAAGTAGATATGATGTGCACCCTAACTGGTAATGATTCTGACTGACCTCCCTCTTTATTTAATTTGGTATTGCCTCCCTCCACGGCAGCCTCGATCACGGGCGACATCTCGGCGGCCGTTAGCCATGTCACAGGTCGGTATGAGCCCTTCTACCGACTCAATCGATTCGATCCGCGGAGGCCTGATTGGATATGTAAGTTTTTGGAGTTTTAAGGTTTGATCCATAGCATCGAAGAGGATCCTCAAGGAGTTGAAGCACCTTCAGAAGGACCGGCCCACCTCCTGCAGTGCAGGTGATTTTTATGTAAGTTCTTTTCTTAGTAATTCAAAACTACTTTCATGAGCTATGTGGTTCATGGTTTTTGTTTGTACCGTGTGGGTAATGCTATCAGTCTTATCTGTTTACTTCATTTTGGGAAATTAGTATCGGGAGTCTAGATTCCTGAATAATTAAAATGCTGCACATTAGTGGGGAGGTCTCTGTTTTGAGCAGGAGGAGGAAGCCAGGAATGATGGAGGTGGTGCTGCGGAATGGGTGGATGGTGGAGGGGATGGACTCATTGATTTACCTGTTACCACTTGGGCGGCGGCGTAGCTTTGCATATATACTGCAGGTCTGATCTTATTTGGGTTTCAAAACATGCTATCTTTTGTATGCTGAACCTCTGTTTGGTGATCCAATTACTCAATATTCAGTAGAACCTCTTTGGTGTTGTGGTATGGTTCAGTTCTGAGAAACTTCTTTCTTTAGTAATGAAAATTATGTATATGGCCATTTGTGCTATAGTTCAGTTTTGTTGTTACTAAATCCTTTTGGCACGGATTGCAGAAACACAAAGATTTGCCAATATAGCTGCAAAAAGAGCTCTTATTGACTACAATATTGAGAACTTAGATGCTCCAATTTTTTCCATAGAGGAGGCTGTTATTTTGAAACCCCACCATTCCTTCTTCCCAAGAAAATTTGTAATACATTGAGGGGTATATGGTGGTTGCCTGATATCTGATCTGATGTTGTGCCAGGGATTTAAGACAAAATTACTTAAACAGGGCCTTTGCCATCTTTCCTCGGGAATTTGACTGCTATGCAGTACATGTGAGATTTATAACATAATATACTACTCCATTAGAAATCACCTATACATTTTGAAAAATTAAAACTAGAAATATATGTTTCATGCCTTCGCTCCTTCAAGTAATTAACTTCTGTTTGGAAAGGTAGCTAGAAATCATGCTTCCAAGAATAGATATTTCAGCTGTCAATTTTTTTTGACTGACCTGGATTCTTTTGTTAATTGTTCCAGAGGCTTTGGCTGGAACTACTTAAATGGCTCCCTTCCTTCAGAGTTGGGAAACCTGGAAAAACTTTAACAATTGTGCGTTTAGAATCTTCACTAATTTTGCGCATTCCATACATTTTACTAGAGTACTTCTGTTGCACTGGCATGTTGTGTCGTAGTTAGCAAGTTATTTAGGTGAATTGTTTTTTCAATAATTAAGTATAATTTGTAACTGAATGGGTAGGGTATTATGTCATAGTAATCAAGCTGTTAGCGATGTATGTAGCAATATTATGAAGCCAATGTTTGGAGTACTAAATATGCGGAGCCTAACGTTTGGAGTACTAATAATCCAGTTATCTCTATGAATCTATGATTGATTTACAACTTGATTGCTATTTCTAATTTACATGAAAATGACATGTGGGATAGAGAAATGGCCAAACGGGTTTATTATCTGGTATTCTGGTAATTTATTTATTTGTGATATATGTGATATTAGCTTCTTTGTTGGGTGGAGTGTTTCTTCCGAGTAGAGTGCTAGATCCTCTGTGCAATCTATGCATAGATGATTGCTCGATGATTAAATAGGCTATTTTCTCACACTTGAGTTTATGAATTGGAATCTGATTGGCAGAATTATCATCCTCATAGATGATTACCTTCAGCGGGCAGCAAGAGAAAAGGATCACTTGGAACAAGGCAGAAGGCTCAATGTCACGCCAGCTGCTGCTCGCCAGACTACCCAGTCTGCAACATTAGGGCTGGAAGTTGCTCAGTGGTAAACTCTTTGCTCCTTAATTAATGTTTTCACGGCAACATCGATATCTATGGCCTTCTTTAAGTTGCATTGATATTTACGGCCTTGTTCAGGTTGCACTGTTATACTGCTGAGCTAACTACACTTGGGGTTATAATAACATGCTGTTTGTGCTTATCATGATTTGACCATGCTTCGAAAGATATTTTTCAGTACATGAGTTTGCAGTGTTGTTTGTTTTTATCAAACCATAATAGCAGGCCGTTACATATTAAACCATCCCTTTATTAAACTATCCCTTCATCATTCCGATCTACTACGTTCCGTCTCGCAAGTCTCGTCCTGAAATGCAGTTGTAGTTGTGTACAGGCAGGTGGCAAGGAGACGGTCGCTGAACCAAACCCCATCATTACAGGACGGGCCAGGATAGTGGTCTCGACCATGAAGGAGGTAGGTGATAGTGTGGTCGATGTGGACGCAGTGGCTCACATTGACTCACTGGCGTATCCACTAAAATAGGAAGTGGCCAAGAAAGACATTGACTTCTGGAAGGTGAATCATACAAGCTGATCTGCTCTATTATTGGCTATCTGAAGTTTGCTACAGCGTCCTGTTTCTGAAACTGGTTTCAGTAGTATCTAAATGACTGTTTCTTCCACAAAAATAAGGCAACAAACACTAATCAATGCTTGTTTCTTCCAAGCAATGAAGAAACTATAAATTAGCAAGCTAGGTTTCAACTACTGAATTTTTGCTTTTGCCTTTTGCCCAGTTTATCATTATGGTTTTTTAAAAAAATTGATCAAGTGAAACTGCAACTATGAGAAAAACTGAAACTTATATTGCACTGAAAATTGAAGCTTCTATATGCACTACCAGTAGATTTTGAGCTTGTTCCTTTATTTGTATACAAAATTATGTCTCTTCATTTAAATCAAAATGTCAAGTGCATACATGCGCAAAGAGTCAGGTTCCATTCCATGGTGTGAATCTATCTGGCCTTAATCTGTCTAAGCTTGTAAGATCCTGGTAGAATTTCTCCTGTCATTATCTATCCACATTATTGACTACTGTTTCTTTTCCATTCTAGCCGTTGTTACTCTGATTTCTACCACTCTGCTAACTTATCTTTGCGTGCTGTCCATGAACAATTTGACAGTGTTGAACTCTCTGTTTGGGATTTTTGTAGTTTACGACTTGCACTGAAAATATGTTTTTCAGCAGCGGCAACGCCTCGACGTGTGCGCCGGCCTACTTCACCACAAGCTCGTCAGGTGTAGTAGTGTGTTGCCATGATATTTAATTTTTCTGGTGCCCACTGTCAATATCCACAAAGTCAGAGTGTCAGACTGTCTCTAAATAAATTTTTACCTAATTGCTAAATTTACTAATCTGTTGTGGTCTCTGACTCAGTTTATGGCGTGGCCCTATAGGGTGAGGCTAAGGTTCATGGATTTCCTCGGCCGGTTTGTCTAAGGTTTATTCATTCTTACTGCAAAAACCATGGGACTGTCCATCCATTGCAGCTTGATTCTCTGGAGCGTCAGTGCATGAGTGAAAATGTAATTAGCAAGTAATGGATAAATGTTGCAATTAGCAAGTTATTTAAACTACCAATGTACACCAAATAATCATTTGTCATACTTTTTCTTATTTGTTTTTGTTGGACTATAGATTTCAGGGTCAACCTGGAAAGTGATATATGTGTAGTGCCTGACTGGCAGTAGGAGCCTTTGGAGAAAGAAGGCTTGAAGGGGGGTGTTGTAGGAGAAACCAATAAACATGTAAGTGTATCATGACATGAACTTGCTTATGTTAATTTAATCTCTCCTTTTGGGAGTTCTTTATAAGTGTTTAGAAGCACTATGAAGTGGAACTATGTCACTTTATCGGCCTTGTGAAGCAGATATGTGCAATGACGTGAATGCACCATTCATACTAAAAATTATGTGTTTAGAAAAGGACTGTCTTTTGGATCTTACCGTTGCGTTAGCACGGGCATACTACTAGTATAATAAGTTTTCAACCGACACTAGCATATCCACTTAACATGACGATCCATATTATCTTTATTTCTGCAAGAACAACAGTTGAGCTTTGGAGCTTCATTTGAATGGGAATTTCCAAACCCTGCATAAAAGAAGTGAAGTTGGTTAGTTGTATGTACCTTTTCTGGTTTTGCATCAATGTCTTTAGGTTGGTACGACTCATGTTTGGTCATACACCCTAGGGGTGTCACAGCCGAAGCTCCGCAAATAGTTCATCCAAATCAAATCTGAAGGCTATAAAATGTCATGATAGCAGTAACTGGGTTGCTAGTGCTTGCAGAATTAATATATATAGATTTAGTGAGGGAAGACTTTGCAATTGCTCCTATACATCTGTTAATCTTGACCCATATTAGGTCCACCTTATATCTTATCAAAATCAGAACCTTGTTTTCCTGTTCTAATTGCCCATACCAACTGTATGTTTGTCTTGTGAACCTCAGAGATTTGGACTGAGCTCAAATTTGCAAGATGGTGGCCTTCAAAGATCAACTTTCACCAATATCAAGTACATATATAGTGTATCTAGCTGGGAGCAAGGCTATTGATCGGTTGCAGATTGACAGCAGAACACACATTGCTGCTGTTTGTGTTCGAGAGAAAAAGTTTTCTGCTGTTTGACAGTGTGCACTTTAACTTATTAGAATTGTGTTTGGTCATGTATCCGAAACGTGGTGGCATTTTCTTTTAGAATCTAATCGACAGATCTTCTCTTTATTCATTTAGTTTGGCTGTGCAAGTTGATAGCTAATTCCGGTGACTAATTGGTTTGGCATTCTGTGAGATTAAATGATAAAAGAAACCACCATACCAGTGTCTGAATAGTAGGACGAGAAGTGAAATTATGAATGCATTCGCAAGAGGTCAGGAGTAAAATGGGCTCTTTCCACATTGGAGAATCATTCCACCCAGAAATTGCAGAATGATTGCAAACTTATTGAGGCTGATGTGTAGTCAAGCAGTGTAAACCCATTATGGCGAGCTCGGCGGCCGCCACGACGATGGACACGCGTCGAGCACGCCGGCGTCGGTCTCCTTCATCCTCTCTGTCTCCCTCTCGGTCTCTTGAGCGGTGGAACGGTTTGAACTGAGTTGGAGCCAGTCAACGAGACCGACGGGTGGGTCCAGAGCGGTGCAAACAGAGCTAGGGTGAGAGGAGTGGGTAGAACTCCTGGTGAACTACTGTATATGTGAATTTTCAGGGTTTTTCTCTATTTCTTTCTTCTCCCATCTTTATAATTCCATAGTGTAATTTGTAGGCATGGTACATTAATGTGGATTTTTCTGGTGGTAGATAAAAATACCTAGATTCCATTTTCTTTGGTCTCACAGAAAAATTCCCTATATTTTATTCTCAGAAAAATAAAATAAATTCAGTCTAGCCAAAATTGGTTTGAATTTTTAGGAGGCCAAAACCTATAAAATAAAATCTGGAAAAATTATATTAATTCATGATAAATAGAGTAGTTTTTGAATAAATTATATCCCCTATACACTCTCATGTGATAAAATACATATATGAGAGGTGTATCACTTTTGCCGATTAGGGTTTAGAAATAATTCGTAGTTTGACTGTTTTGACCAATTTATTTGAGGTATCAAATATACATATCAAATTATACCAAAATTCCAGTGAGATATAAATATTGAATAGTATCTACATGAATTTCCCCATAATTTTATATTGCACCATTTATTTTTAGGTAGTCAGTGAGTTCGCCTACCTTTAGATGCTCCTCTTATAACTATATATATTTAAATGTTTGGAAAATTATATTCTTAATTTGTAATTAACCAGAGATGATGTGTTTAGATTTTACTTTCTATTCACCATGCTTAACTCACAAGATACTTGAGCATGGGTGCACTTAAGGTGATGACTAGTGTAGTGCTTTTATTATTTATGAATTATTATGTATACACATTTATGCTCATGAGACCTAAAATGAAATGCACCCAAAATCCATAAACATTTAAAAGACTCAAATCACACACTACATCTTGTGTTTATGCAAGCATGTACACGTTTTGCATGTCAAGTTAAATTAGGAAAAAGAAGTTTTAAATTATTCGTGAATTTGCATATGGGCACTAGCTAATTTAACCTTACCTAGGTTTTAAATTTGAAAAATATTGGTCATCAACTCAAAAACATATTTTTATTATTTAGGTGAAATTAAAATTAAAAATTTGAATTTTTGGTATGTTACAGATCTATCCCCCTTAAAATAAATCTCGTCCCCGATATTTGGGTTGGGTTACGGACAGAAGTGATGGTCAGGCGTAGGTTGGCTTTCTGATAATGACACAACATTATCAGTTTTTGTTATTTAGAAAATCTTTTCAAACATACCAGATTTAATATTTTCAACAAAAAGTTTTTCCTTGAAAAGGTCATTAGTTGGTCTTTTTATGAACACTCCTTTAACCAACGGAATGAGTTTATAAAAACTTTTTGAGTTGTATTATCGACTTGCTGTAGTTAAGGTAATAAGAACTCATATCCGGCCGAGCGTGGATCAGTTATGGCGAGTATGGTTCATGGAAAACATAACCTATTGGTAAAGCGTCTTTAGAGGTAGATAGTATATTGGGGTTGTAGCAAGGTACAGTTTTTTTTTCAAAGCCTATGATCGCAATCCAATTTTGTCGAACTCGAATTCAGTCAAGAGTTTTTCTTAATTTGGTAAATGAAGGTAAAATTAAGCTATTGGAAAACTACACAAATTAAAAGGACATTGTTGGATACTACTGGTATGTCAAGGCCATGGCTAGGTACAAAACTTTAAATATTACGGTCATGATCTGGCGTTGCTGAGCTCATTTTTGGCAAATGGAAAATTTCTGGACAGCAAGCATAGTCATTAGGAAAATAAGGATAAACGGATTCCTAATTACTATTACATTCATCCATAGAGTGCTTACATAAATGAGGTTTCATGGCAGCCGTAATACATATATTACATAAATGGTTCTCTCCAAAATTGGGCTACCAAGAACATATAAAAGGTCCCACACTAACCATCTTACAAGTGGGTTACAACTTCAAGTCTTCTTAGGGTGGTCTTACCATAGTTATAAAGGTTGGACATGGACTATGTTTAGTCATCCATTTTTAGTTCAAAAACTCGTCCATACTAATGAACATGACTTGGTGGTCCAAATTGTCTGGTGGTTCCAAGTGGTGGAAAGATAGTCATGGTAGTAAAGGGTGAAGGTGGAATTCTCTCTTGGTAATTTCCAAAGGGTTGTGGTAATTCTTCAACAGGGGCATACATAGCATCTTCACCATACATGAACTCAGGTGTATAGTGACCTTGGCGAAACATAGGCATAAGGCTTCTTTCTAGGGTGGCTACTCTAGCAGACACGTTGTAATTCGGTATAGGTTTTGCGGTAAAGCATATCAAGAGAGCGCACAAAGCCTGCAAGTTGGAGATATGGGGTGTTTAATCCTAGACCTATTTCATTTAAACCTGGGTATGTGGTATTATCTTCCCCTTGAGCTAAAGATGGGATATAACAGTAAAATTCTTCCCACTCGGGTAACTCACATCGAAGTCGGATAATGGCAACATAAGCATAGTTCTGCATAGCAGAATTGCTTTCCCAACCATATCCAGTATACTGACGGTCCTCCTCTGATATGGTTCTACCCCGAATGCTTACCCGGGCCATCACTGTTGTTTGGGAACTTCCAATGATTTTTGTAAGGATATGGTATTCTGGTGGATAGGTAAATCGGGCATACTGTAGCATGAGCCAAAACATGTGTTGAGTAGAATCCACAGTGTAACCATGACTGTAATAGAATGGTGTAAACCTGGTAGGTATCTATAGGAATATATCGAAGATAATGGTTAGAGAAAAATCTGGATTTTTAACAATTGCAAATCGAAAGTCAATTTGCAATGATTAATATCCTACTCTCTCTTTAAATCATATATAACTATATATGTTTTTGTTATTGTTCGTGTCAAAAATAAGGATTACTAGTTTTAGTTATATGTTTTAAGTGTTGAGTTACTGCAATGTGCAAATCTTGCAACCAACCAAAGAGGGGTACAAAATATGTACATAGAGCCATCTCAACTCAAATCCTTAGTTGTGCTTATAGCTTACTTCTAATCAAGATAGTTATGTTTGGATTTATGGGGGCTTGAAAAGTTTCAAAATCTTTACTAATAGGTTCAGATTATGGTGATATACTATCCCCCTTAAAATTTTTTAAAAAGAATTTGAGATGGTGCTGAACAAAAGTCTTAGGGTGTGTTCGTTTGTTGTGGTTGGGAAGCAATTCTCTTCGCACGGAAAACGGAGCGACTTATTAACACATGATTAATTAAGTATTTACTAATTTTTTTTGAAAAATGGATTAATATGATTTTTTAAAGCAACTTTCGTATAGAAACTTTTTGCAAAAAACACACCGTTTAGCAGTTTGAAAAGCGTGCGCGTGAAAAAAGAGAGATGTGAGTTGGAAAAGTGAGATGAAGAACTCACCCTTAGTGGAAAACAAAAATTTCTCATATGCTTAGCTCTGCCCTACACACTTCTGAGGTGAAAACAGTAGGCAACAACTAGGCTAGATGAGTGATAAAATGGGAAAAATTTTATATTCAAGTTCCTAGCAAAGTCTTCTTAATCCTGGGAAGGAATTGTAATTTTTGGTCAAATGGTCTGCCTTATGGAAGATAAAGAAGATAGATCATGCAGTGCTGGAACAGATTGTTCAATGTATTTGTTGAATTTTTATACCAAAACCTAAAGGTGCAAAAATTTGGTCAAAAATCAGGGAGATGCATGTTTGAGTTGTAAAGCTACCCAGAAGAAAACAAGATTTTATCACTTTTAGTTTCGGCTACACAAATTCGACAATCAGACTACCTACAGATTTCAGGACATGACCATGCAGTGCCAAATGAATTTTTAAACCATGATGCAAGGATTCAAAAATTCTACCAAAATTCTTGGAGTCTACTGGGTATGTCTACCAGCTACTTTTCAAAGATGAACATTTTATCATTTATGGTTTGGACTACACAAAATCATGAATGCAGCTGCCCATAGATTTCAGCACGCAGTTATGCACACTACTTGAATTATTACCCTATGATGAAAATGTTTAAAAATCACACCATAATTCATGAGGCCTACTGGGTTAGCCTAAAAGTTGCATGTAAAAATTCTTAGGTTTATCATCTATGATTTGCCCTAGACAAAATTAACAAACAGACTGACTCAAAATTTCAGAACATGTGCAACCAAGATGAAATGAATTTTTGGACATGTTTAGGTTTGATAAATCTCCCATTTTACTATGACATGGAACTTAACATAATGCAGTGGGTACGTGAATTTTGGGAGGTCATTCTAAACAAGTAATCTATTGGTCAAAGCACAACAGGTTTTCAACCTATCCCAACTACCCGTTCTAGGCCATATTGATAAAATTTGAAATGTTGGAAGAGAAGAGTCTAAATACCCACCAAATTCATTTTAGGTACAGAAATAACATGAGAGAAAGTTAATCCTACCATATCTATTATATTTTAAATTTTATCAAACCATTTTCAAAACTTACAAGCTATAGGCCGTTTTCAATCCGATATTTTGTAAATCTCGAACTAGTCAATAGGAATAGTTGGCAAATGAGTTTGAAAACTTTTCAAAACACTTTGGTACTGGTTTGTAATAATTAGTGAGTGTTTTCAAACACATTTTTACAAAAATACCCTTTTTCAAAAGGTTTCAGTCCTATGGAGTAAGATTAGGAATTTTAAAATCAAAATATAGACTTAGGGGAAAGTAATTCCTTAGAGATGGATGAGATATAAGATTGTAGTAAGTTTTCAAAAATAACTTGTAGCTGAGAACATGGTTCTCAAAATAATTTTAAGAAGCCAATCTAAACAACCATTTTAAAAGGGATCTAATAGTCGGACAATTGCTCTGATACCACCGCTGTGGGGACACCCAGGTTAAATATTATGTAGTTACCTAAGATGATAGAGCGAATTATTTAGTTGGATGAGATCTAATAATAATCAAGGAAAACGGTAACCATCCAACCTCATCACTGTTCTATCAAGTCAAATAACATACATAATATAAAACCTAAAGCACCGAGTAGAGAACATAGAGGATATTGCTGGGACTTTAGCATGCCAGTCAACTTCAGTCTGAGACATGCCCGTCAAACCACACGAAGATGGCAACCAGATGTGTTACACATCTCAGGAGACTTGACAAAATTCGCTAAAGCTCTACGACATCCCAAATGCTCAATACTCATACCGGTGTAAAACTAGATCCCAGGATAAGCTCTAGTTCCACACTTTCATCTGAGCGATGAAGATCAGAATAATAGGGAGTAAACACAAATAAACTTTACTCTACATCTTTATTTAAATGCATAGGCCTATCGACCAGATAATTACTGATCCGCGGAAGCTTGGCTACCCAAAACCACAAGTAGCCGACTAGGGAGGTAACCCATTTAGATCCAGTCCTAGAAGAAACAACGATCTCCCGAATCACTCAGATTAGACTAAGAATACAACCTGCAAAATGGATATTGCAGTATAACAAGAGTCAGTACATTAAACGAATTAATGTACCGGCAAGCACAAGACAATCCTAACATACTACATGCATGGCATATAATCAAGGAAAAGCTATTTGTAGCTCATTTTAGCATAAAGCAAGTTTTAGTTCACAATTGTTTGTAAAAGAGTTGATGATTCAATTAACAAACTATTACTATAGTTGAATCGTAATATTCACCATAATAATAACATAAACATTCTCTCATTGCCCATACCGGCAACTACTCATTATCTCATCATAAATATATATATCATAACCATATTCTTGTTGCCCATACCGGCAACAAGTCACAATCTCATCATAATAATATACTTGATTGCCCACCCGGCATCAAGTCTCACATTCATCACCAACATAATTTAATTATCATAACTTAACCCAAGTTACCATTTCCAAATCCATAGTTCACCAAACATCATTTGAAATCATAAATCAAATTCTATACTCATGACACTTCACCAAGTCGCTCATGACCGTGAGCACGGCTAATTGATTAGTTTTAGACTCTACAGAGTTTGTACAGCTTTACCCACATGATATGAACACTCTAGTTTATCTTGTGCCAGCCAAAGCACTACCATACTCTACACATTGAGTGCGGTCTAGAGGTTGTAACATATCCTTTATATTACTTAACGCCTAACCTTGCATCAGCGATGGCAAGTGTAAATCCATTCTGGGAATGACCCAGAACCGTTAGGTGGCGGGCCCATGCCTTAAACCTAACGTCGTGGCAGCGAACACATCCGTTCCCCCACGAGGCACTATACCATTGAATTGGACAGACTTAGACGCCTAAACTACCCTCATTAATCAGTGGGGTAAATAGGTAGTTCCTATGAATCATCGCTCAGACTAATTCATTCTACTTCGGCCTACCAAAATGCAAGGTTAGACTTTAAGTAACTTAATTAGCTAGGGCCACCCCATAAATAGCACATGTGGTTGTACGGTATACTTAAGTTGGTGACACAAAGTTCAGTCCTTAATTAACTCAGGCGAACACTTCCCCTATCGGTGTACAACTACCACCATATGCACACCACTTGTCGCCCAAGTTCGAAATCATTTTACTCATACCTTAGTTCGCAAATACTTAACGTTTTCATTTTCAATCTAACATTAACCAAATATTCAAATTCCCAGTTATAAGTCCATAAGAGTGATTATTTTGCTTAACTCTAAGCATGGCTAAGCATATAGAAATGTAATAGGCATGATTAATCCCAAATGAGCACAATTAAAGTACTCTACCCAATACTAAGGTTACAAACTAAGGGAATCACGACTAGTCAAGATGGTACATGCAGCAATAAGGACATAGCTACCATTTACCAAGTTTCAAATATCATCTTTACGCAATTACATATGCAGTTTTGCAAACAACACTTTTCATCTCCCAAATCATGGGTTTCAATGTGATCAAAGGAGAGGGGAGGAATAACTTGCCTTGATCTTGAACAATGTGAATACCACCTAAATCATTTCTTCACCGTCAATGCAATTTATCTATACAAATGATACGATATGCCAATAAATACCAAATTATGCAAAAGATATAAAATGCTCTAAAATGCATGATTTGTGCACAATGGATAGGTTCTGACCTATGATGAATTTTAGGTGAAAGAATTCCTATTTTATCACTTTTCATTTGTGAGTTATGAATTTTCCAAGTTTGTATTGACATATAATGTTATTTACTTATGTATTGTTGTGAAACATTTTTAATATATGATTTTTATCAAGTTAACCTTACTGGGATGAAGAGGATTGTTTTCTAAGATTAATGCAATTGGTTTCATAATTTTTGGGGCTGGTATGAATTTCTTATAATTTTAAGAAATTGAATTGTACATGTGGTGGTTATTTTACTATACAAATTATTAGTGTTGTTTTCTGTACAGAAAGTATCATATTTTATACTACCAAATTAAAGTTTTATGTTAACTATTTCTTATTTGAAATTTCAGAAATAAATATCATACTGTATGCATAGGATTTTATTCTACAACATTAAATTTTACAATTTTATGAATCTACTGAAGTTAGTTTCATCTCAAAATGAGTTATATTTGATTTTATATAGATTTTACAAGTTTGACATAATTTTCAGTTAAAAAGATATTGCTCTAACTATTTTTCTTTTATACTTTCAGATTATAAATACCCAGGGTCCACAGGTCAGTCTCCGGCAATATGTAGAAAGGGCCCTAGGGTTCACGGGAATTAACCCGCAGTCCTTATGCACGTGCTAATACAATTACCATTAAAAGTCCTTGATGTTTTAGGTATTTATAATTAGATCTAGGTCCCACATGTAAGTCTCATATACTTTACATTTTAAACCTCACAAGATTTAAATCCTTACTAAACCGAATTCTTAGTGCCTAAGTGAGTGGGGCCCGCTCGTCAGTGGCTCGGCGGCGGGGGAAGAAAAGCAGCAGCGCTCCGGCGAGTTTCTCACCAGCGACAAGGGCGAAGTGGGGTCTCTGTGGAAGTGGGGTCACCGGCGGCGGGGGAAGAAAAGCAGCAGGACATCCGTGAGGTCTCTGTGGTCTCTAGGATGACTCATGAGCAAGGAATCGAAGTGGGGCTCACCGGAGAAGACGAATTCGAGTATGGAGTCCGGCGGCCGGAGTTGGGAAAGAGGAGGTCGATCTCTGGTTTCACGGCCTCGTGGATCGATTCCTTCGGCCAACAAGCTCCTGGGGTCGAGATGAAGACGATGGCGCGGCGATTTGACCTGGTGTAACGCCCGCGTTTTTCTAAAAACCGCAGTTTAACGTCGCTCTGTCTTTCCGTTCAAAATCCCCAAAAATTTCAAAATTAGTTTTAATTTTATTTTTGTTTATTTCCCAAGTTAGTTTTAATTTTATTTTCCCCGGTCGTATCAAATCATTTTCTTTCCGTCCGAAATATTCCAAAATATTTTGGATTTCTACCGCCCGGTGTTTATCCGTTCTTTTCACCCGGAGGTCCTTTGCACTTCATTAAGCCAGGAAAATCACTCAGGCTCATCCATTAATCGTGCATGCATGTTTCTTTCTCTGTCTCTGTTTTTCCCTAAACTCCCCTGCAACGAGCGACGGTTAGGCACCGTCCTGCCAGCACAGTGAAGATTAGGCACCGCTCCGCGCCGCTCGCCGAGCAAGCCGGGCAGCGACAACAGCACCAGTGAAGGTAGGCACCGCTCCGCGCCGCTCGCCGAGCAAGCCAGGCAACGACAACGGCTGGAGTCTGCAGACAGAGAAGCAAACACAGAGACATCAATGGACGTTCTCGTCGCCAAGTTTCTACTCCCGAATCACTCCGGCAGTATAAATACCCAAGCAAACTTACCGTGGAGTTCCTCAGCCGATTCACCACTCCATTTTCACCACTCCGGAGCCGAATCGCCGAAGTCCCGGAGCTCGTCGCGTCGAGGTGGCCGATTCCCTTTTTCTTCTCTTCTTCTTCTTCTTCTTCTCCCTGCTCGGCCCTACTCCTCCTTCCTTCCCAGCCGAGCCCCTCCCCTCTGCCAGCACCAAACCGTCGCCCAGCCGCTGGCCCCGCTGCCCAGCCGCCGGCCGACGCCACTCCCGGCCGTGCTGCAGCCGGCGCCAAGCAGCCAGGGTACTGCGCCTGCCGAGCCGCTGGCCCCGCACTCCTGGCCGCCGGCCCCGCGCTGCCGAGCCGCCGGCCTGCGCCCCCAGCAGCCGCCGCCGGCCTGCGCCTCCTAGCCGCCCAGCCGCCGGCCCTGCGCCGTGCCGCGCCGCCGGCCGAGCCCGGCTGCAGCTGCCGCGCCGCGCCCCGGCCAAGCCCGGCCAGCGCGCCGCCCTCTCCCCTCCCTGCCGCCCAACCGCCGGCCGACGCCGCCCCCGCCGCGCGCAGCCGCCGCCCGCCGCCGCCCCCCCATCGCGCCTCCTCTCTCTCGGCATGAGAAGAAAGAGAACAGAGAAAACAAAGAAAGAGAGAGAAGGAGATAAGAAGGAGAAGAAAGAAAAAAAAAGAAGAAAAGAAAGAAAAGGAGTGGGACCCACGGGCCCACATCTCTCTCCCTCCTTTGACCCCTTTGACCTTACAGCCGGGCCCCACTCGGAATATTCCCTGGAATATTCCTCTCTATTCATTTAATCCTCCAAAAATTCCCAAAACTTCAAAAATCCATATCTTTTCATCCCGAACTCCGTTTGACTCCGTTCAAATTTCAAAATCTTTCAAAAATTCCCCTCTATTTATTAACGCTGTCTTTTTCGTGTTTTGTTTCGGTTTAGCAGTGGTTTTATGTATTGTTTGTTTTTTTTGTGTTTAGAACCCGAGTCGGACGGAGGATTCGCACAGGAGTTCGACGCTCCGCCCGTTGTCGCGGAACAAGGCAAGCCCCCTTGACCATTTATTGCCCCTATATTTTTAAATTAAATATTTTGTTTGCCAAATTGCATGCTTTAGGTTACACTGTTTTTGGCCACGATTCAAATATAAATCGTCGGACCTTCCCAGTAGTCGCACTTTTAATATTTAGAAATTGATGACCCCATTCCTTTGTAACTCCACTACATATTTTGCGTTGGTATTTAAAATGCCAAAGTAGATTACCTATAGGTCACGATTGTGCTGTCGTGTGGGAAAACAAAACTGGGAAATTTATATTTTGAAAACCCGGCGAGATGTCGGTATGGTTAAGAAGAGGAAAAGTGTTTTAAAAACCTGATGATGCGGGAGTCAGTACCTTGGTGGTTTGACTACGTATTGTCCATAAGGACCGTTTCCTTTGGGAAATTCATCTGAACATATGACAGTGCGACCACACGGGTAGAATGGGATGCCCCTGGCCGAGTAAATAGCTAAAACATAGATGTCCAGCAGGTTAGCAGTTGAGGAGCACTGGTATGGTGGCGGGTATGGCAATCTCCTGCAGTGGGGATGTGTCGGAGTCCATACGGTGGGGCCTGAGTAGATGAGGGCTTGAAATTTGGCCTGATGCTTGGTGGAGAGATTCCACCCAACTGTGGGACACGGGATATTTATGGGTTGGTTATGGAAAAGCCTTGTAGCGAGCTCTCCTTTGTCGGCCATGTCTGATCCACATGTGTTCGGTAATGCGAGAAGTCCGCGACGTGTGGGTAAAGCGTGCAACCTCTGCAGAGTTTAGTCAAACTGTTTAAACAGCCGTGCCCACGGTCATGGGCGGATGTGAAGTGTTTCTCATAGCGTAGTGTTTGTTTTATAAATTAATTCTTGGAATGGGTACCGTCACCAGAGTTTGCCTTTGTGGCGGACGGCCAGCCTTCGTGGTTGGGAACGAGTCTGTGTGACTCGGGGTGTCGATTGGCACCAAGGTGTGGTTAGGGCTGAGATGGCCGAGGTAGAGTGGCTGAGATGGCCGAGCAGTGCTGAGATGGCACGGTGTTTTGATTTGAGGATTACTACAGTGACAGGTTGTTGCGAAGCAACCTGTGGAATGGAGTAAGGCGTGAGCCTTACTTCGAAACTAACAACTGATACACTAGAGGTTTTCAACTAAATTATTTATAAAACCTGGTTTTCCAAATAAAACCGTCCCACCCCTTGTTATTGGCCTTGCATGTCATATTTTTCCCGGGCTTGCTGAGTACAACAGTACTCACCCTTGCTATTATTATTTATAGAGTTAGAAGAAGGATACCTTGACCCTTCCGCCGAGGCCTACTTTCAAGAGCAGGTCGAGTACGACTTCTCTGGGTTTCAAGCCTAGTTCCCAAGCATAGCCTGTGGAGTTATGGTTGTCTTATTGCTTCATGTCACCCTCCACTGTTGTTATGTTTCCGCTTGCGTTTACTTTGTTCTTTCAGTCTTTCTACCAGTCTGGGGTTTGTCCACGACGGTAGTAGTTTGAGACCTCCAACAATGTTGTAATAAAAGCTTTGTATTTCTGGATTCCACTATTATCCTGTGAGTACCAGCTCGTGTATCCTGGGACTGGTACTGTATTCACAGATAAGATTGTGACCTCCAGTCTATGCCGGTTGATTTTCTAGACCAGCATAGTCAGGGGCGCCACACCTGGCTTGGTCGAGGATGGCCGGACGACGATGATGTCGTAGCGGTGGCGCTCTGGCGCTTCTGTGAACGCGGCGGCGTTCTGGTGTCACCACTGCATGTCATGAGATGAGGTTAGAGGGGATGGGATCGGCACCTTATGGGGGTGACAAAACACAGGAGGAGGAGGGATGACCGTGGCTCAATGGCGGTGGCGATGGTCGTCGTTCCCACGGCCGGTGATGAAGATGGAGGGGAATAGAGGCGAGGTGAGCTCTCCCTCTCGACTTGCTCGGCTTAGGAGTGAAATGGGAGAGGCAGCGATCCATCTAGAGAAGATATGGCGAGCTCGGTGACCGCCACGACAATGGACACGCGTCGAGCACGTCGGTGTCGGTCTCCTTCGTCCTCTCTGTCTCCCTCTCGGTCTCTTGAGCAGTGGAATGGTTTGAACTGAGTTGGAGCCAGTCAACGAGACCGACGGGTGGGTCCAGAGCAGTGCAAACAGAGCTAGGGTGAGAGGAGTGGGCAGAACTCCTGGTGAACTACTGTATATGTGAATTTTCAGGGTTTTTCTCTATTTCTTTCTTCTCCTATTTTTATAATTCCATAGTGTAATTTGTAGGCGTGGTAAATTAATGTGGATTTTCCTGGTGGTAGATAAAAATACCTAGATTCCATTTTCTTTGGTCTCACAGAAAAATTCCCTATATTTTATTTTCAGGAAAATAAATAAATTCAGTCTAGCCAAAATTGGTTTGAATTTTTAGGAGGCCAAAACCTATAAAATAAAATCTGGAAAAATTATATTAATTCATGATAAATAGAGTAGTTTTTGAATAAATTATATCCTCTATACACTCTCATGTGATAAAATACATATATGAGAGGTGTATCACTTTTGCCGATTAGGGTTTAGAAATAATTCATAGTTTGACTGTTTTGACCAATTTATTTGAGGTATCAAATATACATATCAAATTATACCAAAATTCCAGTGAGATATAAATATTGAATAGTATCTACATGAATTTCCCCATAATTTTATATTGCACCATTTATTTTTAGGTAGTCAGTGAGTTCACCTACCTTTAGATGCTCTTCTTATAAATATATATATTTAAATGTTTGGAAAATTATATTCTTAATCTGTAATTAACCAGAGATGATGTGTTTAGATTTTACTTTCTATTCACCATGCTTAACTCACAAGATACTTGAGCATGGGTGTACTTAAGGTGATGACTAGTGTAGTGCTTTTATTATTTATGAATTATTATGTATACACATTTATGCTCATGAGACCTAAAATGAAATGCATCCAAGATCCATAAACATATAAAAGACTCAAATCACACACTACATCTTGTGTTTATGCAAGCATGTACACGTTTTGTATGTCAAGTTAAATTAGGGAAAATAAGTTTTAAATTTTTCGCGAATTTGCATATGGGCACCAGCTAATTTAACCTTACCTAGGTTTTAAATTTGAAAAATATTGGTCATCAACTCAAAAACACATTTTTATTATTTAGGTGAAATTAAAATTAAAAATTTGAATTTTTGGTATGTTACATTATTCACCAAGTTTCCGAACATTTCTCCTGGAAAGCATGCATGCTCCATGACGTAGCACGCATCAGTGCCACTCCAGGGCCTTGTAGAATATCTCCGTTGAGAGATAACAATCGAAACGACATAGGTTATGACGGAAATGCAAGATAATATGGAATTTGAAGAGAGTTTTTTAGCCCATCGCATGTCGTTTTCTTTCCCTGCCACACTACAACAAATTAGCTTTTAAACCTGACGTGCTCGGTGTAGAAGGGCCCACAACGGACCAGATTAACTTGTTGTGCGGTTATTTCCATAGAAACTTCAAGGACATTGCCCTAAAACGCATTACTCATCCAAAGGTTGTGCCAAACAATGTGAGGAACGTGTTAATTCACAAAGTTCCTAAACATTTTCCCTGGAAAGCATGCATGCTCCAGGACGTAGCACGTATGAGTGTCACACCAGGGCCTTGTAGAAGGTCTCCGTTGCCAGATAACAATCAAAACGACTCCGGTTATGATGAAAATGCATGACAACATGGAATTTGAAGAGAGCTTTTTAGCCCGTTGCATGTCGTTTTCTCTTCCTGCTACGCTACAACATTTTAGCTCCTAAACCTGACGTGCTCGGTGTAGAAGGGCCCACAACAGACCGGATTAACTTATTGTGGGCTTATGTCCATAGAGACATCAAGGACATTGCCCTAAAACGCATCGTTTATCCAAAGGTTGTGCCAAAGAAGCTAAGAAATATGTTTATTCACAAAGTTTTCTAACATTTTCCCTGGAAAGCATGCATGCTCCATGACGTAGCATACATGAGTGCCACTCTAGGTCCTTGTAGAATATTTCCGTTGCTAGATAACAATCGAAACGACATCGGTTATGATGAAAATGCATGACAACATGAAATTTGAAGAGAGTTTTTTAGCCCATCGCATGTCATTTTCTTTCCCTGCCATGCTACCAAAATTAGCTCCTAAACCTGACGTGCTCACTGTAGAAGGGTCCACAACGGACCGGATTAACTTGTTGTGGAGTTATTTCCATTGAAACTTCAAGGACATTGCCCTAAAACACATCGTTTATCCAAAGGTTGTGCCAAAAAAGGTATGGAATGCGTCTATTCACAAAGTTTCCGAACATTTCCCCTGGAAAGCATCCATGCACCAGGGCATAGCACACATGAGTGCCACACCAAGGCCTTGTATAATGTGTCCGTTGCCAGATAACAGTACGACACCGGTTATGATGGAAATGCATGACAACAAGGAATTCGAGGAGAGTTTTTTAGCCCGTTGCATGTCGTTTTCTTTTCCTGCCATGCTACAACAATTTAGCACCTAAATCTGACGTGCTTAGTGTTGAAGGGCCAACAACGGACCGGATTAACTTGTTGTGGGCTTATTTCCATAGAAACTTCATGGACATTTCTCTAAAACGCATCGCTCATCCAAAGGTTGTGCCAAACATGGTGAGGAACATGTTTATTCATAAAGTTTCTAAACACTTCCCCTGGAAAGCATGCATGCTCCATGACGTAGCACGCATGAGTGCCACTCCAGGGTCTTGTAGAATGTCTTCGTTCCCAGATAAAACGACATCGGTTATGACGAAAATGCACGAGAAAATGGAATTTGAAGAGAGTTTTTTTGCCCATCGCATGTCGTTTTCTTTCCCTGCCACGCTGCAACAAATTAGCTCCTAAACCTGATGTGCTCAATGTAGAAGGGCCCAAAACGGACCAGATTAACTTGTTGTAGACCCCCGATTTTGGAAATCGGAAATCCTATGTGTTTATCCGTACCAATCCCTGGATCAGTAGTTGGTACACACATACATAGCCGAATCACAACATATCACGAATGAATTCAGGCTAAAGGGGTTAAATGCTTACATTAGGGCCAGGCAGGCCAACAACTATCAGAGAACAACAGCGGAAGACGAAACAATACAAGGGCCCAGTTGACATGCCACAAGCAGTCGACTGGGGAACGAGACCTAGAACGGAACCGCACTTCGATCATCTTGTTAGGTACGCAAGCGTACTAACAAGGGCTTCTCTTCAAGCACTCTGCTAAAAGATATATATAGAGCAACAATGAGTACAAAAGCACTCAGCAAGCCACCACACAAAAATGCATATGATAGAGGGTATTTCAAGGGATGGCTTCTGGTTCTTTTGCGTAAAGCAAGTTTTATAAATCTTTTCACAAGCCTAAGACCTAGCATAGACTGATCAAATTTTAATACCATAGTTCGTTAATCAACGATGGTTCTGTCCACCATCCATTGTGATCCAAGGATAGCTTCCCGCCATTGTGTCGTCATGGTTTTCTGGGGCCTACCCCTTCTCGCTTCTCGAGAAGTTAAACCACCAGCACATAAAAGTCATTATGCATACCCATCCCAATCAAGTTAAGAAATTAGAGTCTAGCCAAGTGTAATACATGTCCCGGTGCTTAGTGACCACGAGCACGGCTATTCGAATAGATTTGATTTACTCACACTGCAGTGGATGTACACTTTACCCGTACTCTGTGACTTGCCCAACACATGAGCCGAAGTCCCAACGAATGAGACGCGTCACGGCAAAGCCTTTCAATAACCTCACGTTGGTAGTACCCGCTTCATGAACTTACATCCTCATGCACTCTAGGCGTACACGGTTTCTAGCAGTGAGAGGAGTTCTGGCGTTCCCGGGAGGGAAAACTCACACATGCATTAGGTTATAATTAAATTGGGTTTACACATGGCGATCCTACCAGTGGCTACTCCACCGTAGGCCCCGCTTCTCACACACATCAAGAAAACCACTATGCAGGGATACTGCCTCCGCTCGGCTATTTACTCCGCTAGGTTTATGCCCATTCAAGAAGTACGGTTGTACGAGGGTCGTTTCATGTTTAGCTTCATGGCTCAGTCCTTAATTGACCAGGGACGGCGCTAGCCTTTACCGGACACCACCCAAGTCATCCAGCCGCCCCAGTCGAAAATAGTTGTTTATTTTTATTTTCCTTTCACAAATCATGTCATCATTGTCATGGCAATGTGGCGCTCATGTCTCCACATGCCGCATCTCAACTACCTTCCCAAAGGTAATTGCCCGAGCATATAGCATTTAATAAACATGAGAATGCATGAATCTAAATTAGCATTACTAAGCATTTGTCATAAGTGACTAAAAACATCACACGCATTTAAGGGTACAAGGAGATAAGGTAAACAACAGTCAAAGGTATGGCATAATAACAAGTAGGATATTCACCATTTGCATGCAATTTTATTTGTAAACAAAGTAAGTTCACAATTGGGATCAATATGTTCAAGGATTTGTGATGACTTGCCTGCTCAGGATAGTCCTTACTCTATAATCTTGATCAACCTTCACCTCCGGGAAGCTGCACACGTTGCCTCACGACTAATCGATACACCAATACTATAATATGCGAGAAAAACCAATATTCAACCAACAATCAAACATGCGCAAGCAAATATAAATGTTGGAGTCGCACCAGGGTTGCTCATATTACTCGCTTCTATCTAAATACAATGGTCGTAGTATAGACGTCGGATCAATGAATCACTTTGGTGAGTTATTCAATTATTTTATCAATAGAGTCATTATTTTAATTATAGATAGATTTTACCCGACGTTATAAAGGTTAATAATTATCCAAGCTCTATATGCTAGATTTGTGAGGTTAATAATATTAGATGTGTAGATTATAATTTTACAATGAATAATCCTAATCCATGACTGGGTTACTTTTATATGAGGTCAAGATCTATAATTAGTATTTTATCGATCTTAGATATTCTATCACATAATTTATATTTTAGTAGGTACAACCAAATTATATATACACTACTCTATACAATATGGCATTTATTAATTCGTATAGATGATTTATTCACACCAGCTCTGTCTTTATTTCGCATAATTAGGGCTTAGGTATGTCATACGAGTATACTTGGATTTTAGTTGTAAACCTATTAAGTTAATCCTCTAGTTGAATACTGACTAAACCATAACCTTAATTACACGACCATCGAATAGTAAATAGTACTAGTCTTTTCCATGCTTTAATTAATTTGAAACAATATTTCTAATTAGTTAACATGGTTTTCGTGGTAAATAAACATGTTAGAGACAAATATTATTATATCTAGTTTACTGTACAATGACCATTTTTATTTATTACCACACTTTTAGGTTGACCACTATTCATTACTTTGATATTAATTATTTTATAAATACAAATATATTTTGTTAAATAGTTAATTATATACTATTGGAAAGTTCATGAATTTAGATGAATTTAGGTTCAAGTCTCACTCAAATCAGAGCTAAAATGAATAAGTTACGCTAGTTAAAAGATTCGAATTTGAATTAATTTGAGAAATTGTAAAAAGGTACTGTTCATAATTCATTTATTTTTAATCCATTTTGTCCTAATATATTGCGTTAACTGATTAAGGTATTAGCCCATTTTAACTTACGCGATTCCAAATAATAGTTAACCCTAATACTTTAATAAAATACCCCGCATATTTAATACATATGTACCGATAATAATCAACCCTAACGAAAGACCGAATAATCACATTGAATAATCGGGTTGGTAAATAAATTAGCGAGTGAAAAATTAATAGATAATTAGTAGACCAAATAACTAAATAAGTCACCGATTAAATAGATAACCACAATTTATTATCTATGGATTTTCAAAATAGTCGACGACTAATCCTCCGATTAAATATATACGCGGATTAGCAAAACCTAAAGAATAAAAGTCTAAATAATCGACTAAATAATCCGCTAAATAAATCACCAATTTAGTGAATAGTCACAATTAAATAATCCCGATTTATTTTCTATGAATTTCTAAAATAATCGGCGATGGATTTAGCGATTTAACCCGAACATATATATATGCCTATATAAAATTTAAATTTTTGATTTTCTAAATCCTCTCTCTATTTATTTTCCATTTTTCTATTTTCCTTTTTTTCTCTATTTCTTTTCTTTCTTTCTTTTTTTCCCCTTTTCTTTATTTTCTCTTTTTTTCTTTCCTTCCAGCTCCTTCTCTCTCCTGCCGCTGTCTTCTTCCTCCTTCCTTCTTCTTCCTTTCTGTTTCTCTCTCCTGCTCGGCTTTCTTGCAGGCGGCAGTGCGGCGCAAGGGAAAAGGGGAGGGGAGGAGGGGGCGGCGCTTACCGGCGGAGGAGGCGCAGCCCGGCGACGGCGGAGGCGGCTCCAAGCGGCGGCCAGGCGGCGGCGACGACAGTACGGCGGCAGCGCTCCACACGGTGGCGGCGCTCGCAGAGAAGAGGGGAGAAGAAGGGGAAACGGAGGGGAGTGGGGCGGGGGAGAAGCTCGGCCGGGGGGGCGTGGAGGCGCGGCCGGTGCGGGGCGCGAGGGCGCGCGGCAGGCGACGACGCGACAGCGGCGCAGCGGCGCGCGTGGCAGAGCGCGGGGCGCGAGGGAAGGGCGGCGCGGGGCTCGGCACGGCCGAGCACCGCAGGGGGCGCGAGGCAACGGCGACGGGACGTTCGAGCGGCGCGGCGCGGCGACGGGACAGCTCGGGGTCACTGTCGAACACATGGCGGGCAATGAACAGTGCAATTTTCCAATTTTTCTGATTTTAGTTGATTTCAATTCTAAAATTCATCCAAACATTTGTAATTTCACATAAATGAATATTATTCAATATTTTTATTATTCCTAAAGATTTCACTCCACATTTTCATGTTTTCATAATTTATATATATACGCATTATATATACATATATATATAGGTCTATTTATAATTATGCCTAGGATTAGGTTTTATGCCCCAATATATATATATATATATATATATATATATATATATATATATATATATATATATATGTGAAATATTCATCGAATTTATATCACCATGACCTAAATAATGACCCACATTTTATGTCACCAAACTTTATATTTATACCTAATATACATATTTCTGTATATGTATATATATATGTACCCCGGTGTAAATAATTATATATTTACATATAAAATTTCCTATTTAAATTTATATTTCCCAAGTGAAATGGATGAAATTTATGTAGAATGTTTTCTTTACTAAAATTTTGCCCAAAACATATTTTAGTTTACTTTATACATTTAATTGTTTATTTAGCCGATTTTTTCTTTTTAGGGTTTAGGGAGAAATTTTAAATAGGAAAAAGAGGAGAGTTTATTCCGTAAATTTTCTAGGCAACCAAATTTAACATCTAGTGTCCAAAAGTCTAAATTTTATCCAAAGTTTGTGACGGCACAAATATATTTTATTGCATTATTCAAATGAGGTTAAATCCCAAAATTAGCCTAGATAATTTTGGAGGTTCTCGATATTTCTAAAACTAATCAAAATATTCTAAGGTGACCTTTGTTAATGTAATAGCACATTGGTTGACTTATTTGTGTAGCAATGTATTTTACACGAACAGTTTAATCTATATCGTTTTATTTTATACCTAGGGCTTAGTTCATTTGAATGATTATCATTTCATGGGATATTCAAAAGGGCTTATCATTTCATGTGATACAGTCCAGATAACCGACATAGCATGTAGTGTGTTTATGTCTAGGTACTTAGAGTTTAACCCTGGCATTTCTAGGAGATCGAGCTATCGACATGGTTCAATAATCTAGTACTGGATCTGTAGTTTATATTACATGGACTTAGTAGTTAACCTGTTTTATATTTGGCTTGTTATCGCATGCGCAAATAATTAATAATGTATTCTCGTAAATTGTATTTATTACCTAGATGTTTACCTGCAATTTGATTTCTTGTTGGGACAATTTACGTTTTAGCAAACAATAGCAACCATAACATCCGGCATGATGCAAAAGTTTTAAAATGTTCAAAATTTTAGTGATTTTTATTGTCATGAATTTTCAGGGTGTTACACTTGTTGTGAGGTTATCTCCATAGAAACTTAAAAGACATTGCCCTAAAACGCATCGCTTAACTAAAGGTTGTGTCAAACAAGGTGAGGAATATTTTTATTCACAAAGTTTGCGAACATTTCCCCTGGAAAGCATTCATGCTCTAGGACGTAGCACGCATGAGTGCCACACCAGGGCCTTATAGATTGTCTCCGTTGCCATATAACAATCAAAACGACACCGGTTATGATGGAAATGCATGCCAACATGAAATTTGAAGAGAGTTTTTTTGCCCATGGCATGTCGTTTTCTTTTCCTGCCATGCTACAACAATATAGCTCCTAAACCTGGCATGCTCGGTGTAGAAGAGCCCACAGCGGATGAGATTAACTTGTTGTGGGGTTATTTCCATAGAAACTTTAAGGACATTGCCCTAAAACACATCGCTTATCCAAAGGTTATGTCAAACATGGTGAGGAATGTGTTTGTTCACCAAGGTTCCGAATATTTCCCCTGGAAAGCATGCATGCTTCATGACGTAGCACGCATGAGTGCCACACCAAGGCCTTGTAGAATGTCTCCGTTGCCAGATAGCAATCGAAACAACATCGATTATGATGGAAATGCATGCCAACATGGAATTTGAAGAGAGTTTTTTAGCCCGTCGCATGTCATTTTCTTTCCCTGCCACGCTACAACAAATTAGCTCCTAAACCTGACGTGCTCGGTGTAGAAGGGCCCATAACGGACCAGATTAACTTGTTGTGGGGTTATGTCCATAGAAACTTCAAGGACATTGCCATAACACGCATCGTTTATCCAAAGGTTGTGTCAAACAAAATAAGAAATGTGTTAATTTACCAAGTTTCCGAACATTTCCCTTGGAAAGCATGCATGCTCTAGGACGTAGCACGCATGAGTGCCACTCCAGGTCCTTGTAGAATGTCTCCGTTTCCAGATAACAATCGAAACGACATTGGTTATGATGGAAATGCATGAAAACATGGAATTTGAAGAGAGTTTATTAATCCGTTGCATGTCATTTTCTTTTCCTGCCACACTACAACAATTTATTTGGAGATTATGGGTACCATATACCCACACGGCTGGCCCTACTCCAGTTTATATATATTATTGATGGAAAAAACACTCAGAATACAATAAGAAATAGAACAACTGACTGATTTCGTCGACTAGAGGTTGTCGAGAACGGTCCGGCGATATTCGACGAATATGGCGAAGACTTCCTTCGGATTGCTTCTGGGCGTAGGTTTGAGTCTAATTTGTAACTGGTTGCCTTGATCTGACCACCAGGACCTCCTTAAATAGTAAAGATTTTCTCCTTTTTCAAGTAGAACTCGGAGGGATAGAATAGAACTGTTGACTCAAAAATGTGCCAGAAGCGTGTTGATGTGAAAACACGGCGGCCTGAGAGATTTGCTTAACTCCAGTGCAGGTCCAACTCTTAGAAAACGGGTTCAGGGCGTGCCAGTTGGTTTAATCATGCAACCAACAAGATATACAATAAAACTGGGTTAGACATACGACAGTCGATTGACCGGTAAGCCGATGACATATCGTAGAGACCTAACCGATGCGATCTGACCAAATCGGCTGTGAGGTGTAAGATAAATAATTCAAAGTAAACCCTAAATATGCTCCATCAGCTGTAAATACATATTCTATTGACAAAGATTAGATCTTAGCCGATGAAATCATAGTTAGGTTAAAAATTGATACCATATCAGCTAATACTCCGATATAGCCTTATACAAGAATATCAATCTAAATAAATATATTAAGGCAAGCTTAATATATTTAACTAAAGTGATACTTTTGTATAAGGGACAGATATAACATGAAAAGCATGATTAAAAAGATTTAAACACAACTAAGCAGCTATATCAGATAAAATCGGCTGAAACTCCGATGCTACCCCTATTACAAACAAGAAACAGGCTAGGGATCATGATTCTAATTAGGACTAGGGCTGATGCAACACAAAGTATAAAAGGAAGCATGATATCTAGACAATCAAGTCCTTGAATGCTTTCCGGGGTGGTAGATATCTTATGCCAATTTAGGCTAATGAGTTGATTTAGTCGATAGTGATAAAACCTTAGAAAAGGCCTGGCCGATACGGCTAAATCAACCATTGACTTAGATTGGCTAAGTTATGTGGTAACTTAATAAGCCATACCTCCAGCTGACAAACCCGAAGCACGAACTCGTCGAAAAGTAAAGGGAAAGTTAGGAGGTATTCCTTATCCTTGACACTGACATCATGAGTTACAGCCTTCGGGAAAAACCGTGAGTACAAACCTTTGGAAAAACTAATGAATTTTTTCCTCCGGCCCAAAATTTTGCTAGCATTAGCATCGGGACCATTGGGTGTGAAATTTTTGACTATTACAATGAGGACAAAAAATTTCATGTAATTTGGACATCAGGCTATAAATTTGCGAGTTATAGCTTTCGAGCAAAACCAGTGAGTATTAACCTTTGGAAACAAATCATGATTGTTTTCTCCTGCCCAAAATTTTGCTAGTATTAGCATTGGGACCGTTGGGTGTGAAATTTGTGACTATTATAACTAGGACAATAACTTTCATGAAATTGTGATTTCACGCTATAAATTCGTGAGTTGTAGCCTTCGGGCAAAACCGAGAGTGTTAACCTTTAGGGAAAACATTATGATTTTTCCCCCGCCCCAAAATATTGCTAGTATTAGCATCAGGACCATTGGGTGTGAAATTTGTGACTATTAAAACTAGGAGAAAAACTTTGATGAAATTTTAACTTTCAGCTATAAATTCATGATTCAAATCCTTCGGGCAAAACCCGTGAGTATAAATCTTTGGAAAAAACTCATGATTTTTTTTTCTCTGGCCCAAAATTTCTCTAGCATTAGTACCAGGATCATTGGGTGCGAAATTTTTGACTATTACAAAAAAATCCATGTAATTTGGATTTTAGGCTATAAATTCGTGAGTTATATATTTTGGTTTGAGAAAGGATCACGAATTGAGGGACCGAAAGTGAACTTATTACCTAAATTTTGTGTCCTTTGTACTTCCTGATGGGCTGTCCAGGGTTGACAATTCCAGTGGAAACGGGATCCAATCCTGAGAAAGTGCAGGGGCAACGCAGGCGGCGCGGCGCGGAGAGACGGACGCCGCCGCCGACCAAATCGTCTTCCAGATGCCGCCTCAGGCTCAGGCTCCGGCTCCCTCCGGCATTGTCAGCGGCGCGGCGTGGCGCTACTTGCTTCTCCTCCTGACGGGCCTTCCACTCGCGCTCGCCGCCCTGGCCTTCGTTCTGCAGTGGCGCGGTGGCGGCGTCGACGATCCCACCGCGCGATGGCCCCCCCACTCCTTCCCCGGCATGACTGATCCTACGCCACCTTCCCTCCCCTCCTCCGCATGCGGCGAGGTCCTCATCGCCTCCTCTGGCCCCTCCTTCCCCTACCTCCGCGGCTGGTCTTTCCACTTCGACTCCGATGCGGCCCTCCACCCCAAGGTATGATGCGACCTACCACCAGTTCCTTGCAAGTTGCAAGGCCCTGCCTGCCGTGTGATGTGATGTGATGCGCCTTGCCTTGCCTTCAGGTGTGCGTCCAGACGAGCACCTCCGCCGGGTTGGACCAGATCCTCCCGTGGCTCTTCTACCACAAGGTTGTCGGCGTCGCGCAATTCCTACTCTTCGTCGAGGGCAGGGCGGCCAAGCCCCAAGTCGCGGGGGTCCTTGAGTCCATTCCTGTGGGTCATCTTATAGAATTCCGAGATTCTTTCCTTTATTTTTCTTGTTCCAAAGGCCAAATTTTCAGGCTAATTTTGGGGCGGATTTCTGCTTTTGGGGCGGCAGGGAGTGAAGGTGGTGTACAGGACTCAGGAACTTGAGGAGCAGCAGGCCCGGAGGTCAGCTTGGTCCTCTCATTCCATTGCCTTCGATTAGATTTTTGTTTCTGTAACACCTTTTCTGCTACCAGCCACAGCTAAAGGATTGGTTCTTGGTCAAGCCATATCCCTTTAGTAGCAAAGGATGAAAGATGCCTTCTGCAGACTAGGGATGCCATGTGTAATACATTTCATGAACAAAACTAAATTAATAACAGGCTAACTTACGGTGTAGACAATCAGCATGAAGTGGACTTATCCCTGTCGAGGGTCTAACATAATGTTGTTGGATTACACTGTTCAATTTCAATGTGTAACTTGAGAAATACTTCGTTTTGACTTGTCACACTATATATTTTATGATATTTTCTTGCGATGATTATGCCGATATAGCTTTCCATTAACCATAAAAAGTTCATACTGGAACAGATGCTTCTATTAGGAGATAGAACTGAAATACTATCACAAATAACATTCTGATGTTTTTCATCGACTGACCTGCAGTCGAATCTGGAACGAAACATGGCTTGCAGGTTTTTTCTACAAACCTTGCAACTATGAACTATTTGTGAAACAATCGCTCAACATGGAGATGGCTATTGTGATGGCTCGGGTATGTCAATTCCCATATTGTCACTCACTGCAACTATTACGTGAATGAACTCTTGTTTGTTTTTGCATAGATAGTTTGCTGTGGTAAATCATTTGGTTCTCTAGTTTATGTTCACATAGTATGTGTTTATTCTTCATGTAAGGATGCTGGCATGGATTGGATCATACATCTAGACACCGATGAATTACTATATCCTGGTGGAGGTGCTGAGTATTCTGTTAGATATTTGTTAGCTGAGGTCCCTGGTGATGTTGACATGGTTATCTTTCCAAACTATGTAAGTAACATTAAGTCAAATCAAGTATGACACTGTTTTGCATATGCGTGCCAAACTCCTCAGTAATTATTTGCAGGAAAGCAGTGTTGAACGAGATGATATAAAAGATCCATTCAGTGAGGTAAAATTCATTTTTTGATATGTCATTGCTAGATGGAAGTAACTCTGTTTGATAATTTGATAGCTTTTCCATTTATTCAATAATTTAAACTCAATATGTAAATTGTATCTTGATGCAATCTCATGCTAGTTGTTACCCACAAGTACAGGACTGCAACATCTTTCATTCCAGACAATTGTGTACTAATTGGGCATATTACAGAAACAGCAGTTTTTTACTATATACTGGACATGGGACCTGGCTAGTTTAACAAATTGCCCAAAAAGAAAACAAAAGCAAATTGAGAAATCATAATTCTTTTATGTATGCAACAAATAATCTTTCATGAATATAATGTATAGATTTCAGAAATCCCTATATCTTGTGGTTGGCTATTATTTACCATTTTTGACACTATGTCCAAACCAACATAAACCGATCATCTTAAGGCCTGTTTGAAACGCCATATTGAAGTAGCATATTAGCAGCACGCAAAACGGGGTGGCTCATTAGCGCATGATTAATCAAGTATTAACTATTATAAATTTGAAATTTTGTTTTTTATTTTTATTTTTTTAAAGAACTTCTATATAGAAATTTTTTTGTATAAAAGCACCGTTTAGCAGTTCGGGAAGTAATGAGAAAGTTGTAGTTTGGAGTTGAAGTTTAGAACTCAGCCTTAAGTAATCAACAAATTATAGCATAACATTGGAAACAGAGTTAGTATTATTTGGGACTAAAATGAGACTGGTGTATTCTGGAATCTTAAGACCATAAAACTAGGGGTTATGTGCCACGAACCACAATGCTTGGCTTTCTGCAACTTTCCCCACGAAACTCATGATTTTTCCTGAAATTTATGCCTAAACATTTCTGTAACTAGTATATAATATACCTATATTGTGAGATATCTAGTATCCTGACATCTAAGATGTACCTCTCATATACAGCTAACAACTAATCATGTTGCTTATTTGCATAATCATCAATTAGCATAGTAAATGAGTGATCTCTAATGAAGTTGCATTCACATTCCATACTTTTGTGGTTAACCCACTCTCATCATGATTAGTGTCGGTATACATTGCACCAATGTCTTACCAGGTATCTATGTTTAAGAAGAACTATGATCATCTCCCAAAAGATACTTACTTTGGCATGTATAAGGAAGCAACACGTGGAAATCCTAACTATTTTCTCACTTATGGTAATGGAAAATCTGCTGCCCGAGTTCAAGATCATCTGCGCCCAAATGGTGCACACAGATGGCATAATTATGCGAAGAGCCCAAAGTAAGGAGCTCCATAACAGAGATTTTTCGCAATGTGCATTTCCAGGGAGTTAATTAACACAATATTGCCGCCGTATAATTCACAGTGAAATCAAGCTGGAGGAGGCTGCAGTTTTGCATTATACATACACCAAATTTTCAGACTTAACATCTAGACGTGATCGCTGTGGATGCAAGCCCACAAAAGACGATGTGAAAAGATGCTTCATGTTGGATTTTGACAGAGCGGTAAGTCAGGCTACTTGTTCTTTAGAAAGTAATATAAAATTCATTTTTTCAATGGTTTTACAAATACTGTCTTATGGCCAAGACTGAAAAGGCCAATGTATCCAATTCTTCCTAGGATCTAAATCATGTAAACATAATGCCCCTTTTAGGTGTTCAATAACCTTTTCGAAGCATTTACATTCTTTTTGAAATTGTGAGTTGTACGAAATTAAAATGCTGTCGGGTGGTGATCATGCACTTAGTTTAATGTATTTGTTATTTTGATTTTCTGCGAGAAAGTGTTTATGATTGCATAGTTATTTATCACTTAAAGAATAAATAGTATCAAGAGAAACTAAACTGTGAATCTTAAAATATCTAATGTGTGTTTATTGTATTTCTGATATTTTTATTGTGTTGTTTTTACTTCACTTAATCTTACTGTCCTTGTTTCATTTAGGTAGGGATGCAAGTGCGTTAGCCAACAGTACAAAAATAGATGAATATTTATAGATACAACTATTATTAGATTAAGTGGAACCCGCTAGCTTGTCCCACTTGCATCCTTACTTTGAGGACAACTGGACAAGGAAGTGAATTTGCCTGACAATTCTCTCTTTTAATACAATAAAGCTCTGCTCTGCAGCACAAAATATTACTTTCTTTCTTTACAACTTCCTTTTGCTCAGTTGTTAGTATTGGACTATTGGCCCATCGATAATGTGGCAAGATGTCTATGTATCTTTTTAGAAAGCAGTTACAGTTGGTCAACTATTTTTAACTTCCTGTCATACTAACAAATCCTAAAGGCATTGTAACATAATGAAATTATACTATCTTGTTGTCCATTCTATCCTAAAAGCAAATCAGCCATTGGTATGTACTTTAGATTGTCAAGACGTTGCCGTTTCTCACTTTAGTATCTCTAAATCCACAAAAAAAGCGAGTCTAAAAATATCAAGATGGAACCAATGATGGTAAGAAAATTACTATAACTAAATTGTTTGAGCTCATTTTGAATCATATGATATGATAACCCTATACAGCTATCTCCAATTGAAATCAAAATGATCTGGTTGGCATTACTCTTTTTTTATTATTTTTGTTTGTGAGGAAGGTAATTCAATTCTGTAAGGGAGAGGAATTGACAAGATGTTAGTAGCTTTTGGTATTATACCTATTCAATGGTTAGCACACGAAATACGAATATAGGGATGTAAATTGTAGAAAAGCAAGACATCTTCCTCCCTAGAGTGCTGTACTCCTTGCTCTAACATCAGCTACAGGCAAATCAAAGCAAAGTCAATACCTTTGAAAGCAAAACGCTAATTACCCTCCCAATTGTGCTAATTATAGAACATCACAACGTGATTCCAAGTAATATATGATATACATTGTTAGTGATTTCTTTTGTTGTTTGTTTCTTTACTTTCTTTGCAGTAGAGAGTCTCTTTGCTTGCGTGAATCTTTGCTTTGCATTACGATAGTAACAGTACTGGTATTGCTGCTTCCTGGTGAGACTGTCTCCACTTCCATCTAACTTCAGCATTTGCTACACAGGCTTTTATAATTGCATCAACTGCTAGTGAAGAGGAAATGCTTCGCTGGTAATTTTCAAAGTTTTCTTATTTACATTTTATGGTTTCATGTGATGTTCTGTTATTGTGATTTCACCAGAGAAAGAAATTTGCTAGTTTCTATAACTCCTGCAACAAAATTGTACTCCAATTGCAAATTTGTTAATTCTTATATTCACATGACCATAGCTTGTTTAGCAACTTAATGGGAGAGGATTGGGAGTTTAGATGAGGGAATTTATGGTGAGATTAACATGGGAATTGATTTTTAATCTCATCTCTTGTTTGGTAGAGGTTGTAGGGAGTTTAGATAGAGACTAAATCTTATAAAAATGGATGGCTGAGATTTGTTTAGGCAACGTAAAGGAGGATTTCCCTCCCAACTCCCACCCCCCTACCCAGGTTTTGAAAAGAAGGGAGTTCCTCTCTCAATTCCTCATCCCCATCCCACCAAAACTCCCATGTCTCTCAACTAAACAGAACAGTTAATAGCCTTATCCCTCTAAACTCCCAATCCCTCCTAAAAACTCCCCCCAACCAAACGCACCCTCAAGGGTTTAGTTTGTTCGCAAATTTCAAACACTATATGTTGAATTGTTGATATGTATCACAAACGTTTGAACTAACTAACAAGGACTTTGCTCCAAACCCCTCTTATCCAAACAGACCCTTTGGCTGTTTTTTCTTACCCTCCCTTTGGCTGGTTTTGTTGTGAGATTTGGTATAATTCTACGCAATTATTTTGATACCAAATACCTGGTAATTGCACTATTTGCCTTTTTTATAGGTACAATGAACGAGTTGTGTGGAATGATAAGCAGCTCAATCTAAAGCTTCTCAGGAAAGGAGTGCTGACTCGCATATACACCCCAATGGTGCGTAACAATCATGGTGCTCTTTTCTCCAGACATTGTTGTCAAATTTGTTGCTATTTAATGCTTACATACATGTATGTCCTCTCGTATTAGGCAATTGTTCAAGGTCTACGTGAGTCTGGTGTCTTCACTTCTTCCATTGCAGCTGCCCAATCACTTGTGAATGACAAGGTCTCGTTGAAGGAAAACAATGTTCGAAACAAAAATCATACGAAATTAGAAAAGGTTTCTAGAAAATTCATCAGAGCTAATTCTCAGGCATCTGCCAGGAAAATACTGCACGCTGTTGAGCCTGCCAGCCGAGATAGTAATGTATCTGCTGTTCCACCTTTGTCACCACCTAGTTTGGATAATCACCTCCTGGAGCTTAGTTAGTGAATCACCACTTGCAAGAATTCCTCTTGATTATAAGTTACCTCTGGTACTGACATGAGCATGGATGACCAAATTGTCTCTGCGGTTTGTGGCAGCTAACTTTTTAGTGAGCATCCTTTTGGTGATGAAAGTATATATATAGTACTTCGGTCCACATAAACATTCAGAATTTTTGCACTTGACGTTATTATTGCGAACATGGAGTAACATATAGAGGGCAATACTCTAGTGCACTGAATCGTATCCATCGGACTGAGATCTGAGGAACTACGATGAGAAGAGTGCATGAGTGCACTAGAGTAGCTGAGTGCATAGGATACATTCCCCATATAGAGTTCGTAAGAGATCTTGTTACACATAAAATGTTGATTGGTATCGCAATATAAGTGTTGACATTATTATCTTTATCTGCAAAGTTCTAATCAGGGAACAGTTTCAGTTCAAAGATGATGTAGGTAATGATTTCTTCTTACCAGAAGAAGCATACATGAATGCATTATTACATCTGTAATCAAGCCCTAAACTCCTAGTGTAAGCCCATTATATTGGAATAGCCTAATTATCCATTTAGCGCAGTTTTTATGCAACAACTTAACACCAAGAGGAAGGGGGGGGAGTATGGAAATGGTACGGGATGCAGTGCTACGACGCCCATGTGAGTTTAAATTAAATAAATACGGTTCCCCATATTAATTATGTGCGGAAGTAATTCGAACTGAAGCATCCCAAAAATAAATAATAGAAAAAATAAAATCGAATTGAAGTTTGTACACTACTGGACATCCGATCTTCGCTCGATCGGCAAAACCAGCAAATATCTCAAATGTTTAACAAACCGGTGCTAAAGATGTGATGTTTTAGTACCGGTTCTAAAAATTCAAGTTTATACCATATTAAAAAGAAAGGAACCGTGGTGTCCGTTCCCACCGAAGCCGCTCCAAATAAAAACGTCTCCCTCTCTCTCGCTCTCTCTTCTTTTCTCTCGCCTCAGCGCCTCACCGAAGCCGCCCGCGCGAGCCGTCTGACCGTCTCTCTCTCTCCTCATCGTAGCGCCGCCGCCCCTCCCGTGCCGTCGCGCCCGCGCGCCGGCCATCCCCCGCCGCCGCTGCTGCGCCGGCCATCCCCCGCCGCCGCTGCCGCGCCGGCCATCCCGCGCCGCTGCTGCCGCGCCTGCCCTCCCGCGCCAGTCCTCCCCCGCCGTCGAGCCGGCCCGCCCCACGGCCGCCCCACTCCGCCTCCCCTCCGCCGCCGCCGCCCCTCGCTGCCGCCACCGCCGTCGAGCCGGCCCGTCCCCCGCGGCCGCCCCTCTCCGCCTCCCCTCCGCCGCCGCCGCCCCTCGCTGCCGCCACCGCGCTCTCTCTCTCTCGCCTCATCGTAGCGCCGCCGCCCTTCCCGCGAGGCGGAGAGCAGGGGCCCGTCGAAGAGCCCCGCATCGGAGACGCGGCGAGGTCGAGCGCCAAGTCCCCGATGGCGACGGCCGGGCGCGGCGGCGGCTGCGGCTCCTCCGTCGCCCCCCGACGGCGGAAGACCCCGAAGGGGAGGTTCTAGATGGGGAAGACCACTAGGTAATCAAATCTCCGCCGATCTGTGAGCCTCCAGCAGCGGCAGAGGAGGAGTCCATTGCAGCTGTCAACGACGTTGAGGTACTCGCACTTGGGCAGGAAGGGGAGCGAGGGGTCAACAAAAGGGCGGCCTTCCCCTGTGACGTTGGTGAAGGTGTGAAGTAGAAGAAGCCGGCGATGGCGTTGCTGAGGTGATACCGCTGCAGGAGGCGGCGGTGGTCGGGGCGGGAGATGACGCGGCGCCACCGCCTGCAGACGCACTTGGATCGGCAGATCGACCTGTAGGGCACGCGCGAGAGGATCTCGACGAGGAGGTCGTCGGTGAGCTTCTCCGTCGCCGGTGGGATCCGCTCCCTACGCCCCTCCTTGGAAGCCCCCTTCGCCATAGCTGCGCGCGCGCGAGAGAGAGACCACTAGGTAATCACCGGCGACCCCGGTGCCACCTCCACGAACGACCCCAGCTGCGACTGCTTCCCCTCCGCCATTGCTGACGACTCCTCTCGCAGATGAACAATAGATAGAAGATGAACGAAGGAAAGGAGGAAGAAGAGGCTGCAATAAATAGGCGTTGACAGCAAAGGGTCCTACACACCTACTAATGGTCAAGAACAATTTTACTACAACAGTGTCCTTCTCCTATTCTACTCTACTTCTACCGGTCAAAAACAATCTTAGCTGCGTGATTTATCTAAAAAAAAGGTAGTATCTCCTCCGTATATTTTTTTATATGGCCACATACATACTTTAAACTATTAATTTATTTCATGGTATGTCTCTAATAAATATAAAATTAGCATCACAAAAAAATACTTCAAAATATAAATCTAATGATACAACAAACATAATACTTAGTATGCTCATTAATAAAAAGTTATCGAGTTTGATTTTTTTAATAAAAAAGATGCCTTATAATTTGAGACGGAGAAAGTATCATGAAAGATTAGGTCTCTTTTTACACAAATTAAAATAGTAGCCATAGAGTTATAGTTTTGTTGTTAAAAATTTGACACGATATCTTTTAGTTTGATTTCGGTTAGTTTTTTTTTCTCCAAGTGATTATGTGATTACTTTTTTTATATTTTCATATATATATATATATATAATAAGTATGTTTTATCTCTCTACCTTCTCTTTCACGTAGGTAATCAGTAGTTTTTATCGTAATTCGTTTATATAGTGCGTACTAAAAAAATCTATGATGTAAATATTGAAATTTACATTATAATTACATGTAACTATTATATAATTTATATTAAAAAACGTTTTTTATGCGTCAAAAAATAGAGGTCCCATAGGATTCTTTTGCTTGGTTTATCTAAAACTCTGACGTGGATTTTGAAGATGTCAAAATTATCCAAGAATTATGAAGTGTAATTTAACTATCTCCGAAAGTTACGAATTTAAATTTAAGGTAGTGATGGATTTATGGTACAACTGCTTTGCTCATACGTGTTATGCACTAACTGATTAATTTTGTGGAGGGGCATATATGAGTATATCACAAGCTAACTCCATGACCCACAATGATCAGAGAAACATGTGCAGCCAGCTACATATGTGGTCATGCATAGTACACATTTGTTTTTATCCTTTGACCACCAGATAGATGTGGTCATGCATATGTTTGTATCCTTTGACCAGAGAGCTGAATCAGACAAGCTAGCCTTTACTATCATTTGATCTGTCATCTGTTGGATCAAATGAAAATTTCTTTTTAGGAAAAACAAAATGATTTAAATGCTTTTTGTTCTTCCCATTTTTATGGATACAGTCAGTTAACAAGAGTTAACTTTTACTATTGACTACACGATAGAATATAATTGTTGGGTGTGGACTGAAAGAATGTTGGAGTTCGACAAATAAAATAAGAATTGTTAGCTGCAACTTGTGGCTAATGTAATACTGCAGGCCAGGTTACTTCTTTCTTATATGCTAATATATTGCTTTCATATTTCAGTAATGACATGTCCTCCTACCAAACACTCTTGTAAAGGAAAACAAGGTGCTTTGCGCCCTCCAAATTATTTATAACAGTACATTTGGATGAGTATTAAATATTTATAACAATACATTTTGTATGAGTATTGAATACATCCCCACGCTCATGGTAGTGGTAACGAATTGTTTTGGCAGTGGAGAATAAATCCAACAAAACAAAAATAAGTACCTTTACATTGGTTCAAGTTTTGGAACAGGGAGAAAGCGCAAATGGTATCGACTTAAAACTATAAGCATTCTTTTTTACATGACACAGCACACAAATAAAATTATTCAATGAATCTATTTTAGCACGGGAACGTTCTCGTCACACGGCTCGCTATGCTAGCCTTACACCGGAACAAAGGCAAGCAAAGCTAGATCGTCAAAGAGCAAAGCGACAAAATGCAACACCAAGTGAGAGGCAAAAAGAAAGTGCCTGCCGAAAAGCTCGTAGGCAACGTTTGACACCTGATGAGAGGCAAGAGTTGAATGCCCGTAGAAGATCAGCTAGGCAAAGTTTACCGCCTAATGAGAGGCAAGCATTGCTAGATCGACGAAATACAAGCGATGCAGCTAGACGGGATACACCATGTCTTGAATCCATCGCGATGGAATGCCCGAATTTTGGTGCTTCATCAGCGGTAAATCCATCATCTTCACACAACCTTAATGGTGCAGAGTCCACACCACAATCATTTGTTATGGATGATGGTAATATTCGCTTTCTTATTACTTTTATAAAAATATAAAATAGATGTACATGTACCTTACTCTCACAAGTGGCAGTTACAATGGAAACTACCAATGAAGATGACATAGATGAAGAGTGCCACATGTTTGCTGGTGAAGGTATTTTTGGTAGAACTCTCCTTCTTTTCTATATCATGTAGAGCATAGTGTGACTCAAAACTAAATCCATCCAGATATGGACTTTGATGACGATGACGATGACGAGTACTACATGTTTGCTGGTGGAGGTATTTTTGGCTTAGTTCTCTTCTTTCCATATCTTGTAGTGCATAGTGTGACTCCTTAAAACAAATCCATACAGATGGGGAAGATGAGGAGGACATAGACTTAAATGAAATAGAACAGGACTCAGTTGAACATGATCCCGACGACCATGTGTACAGTAACATACCTCGTAACACACATGTCCTGAAGCCCACAGCAAGTTGCAAGCATTGTGGTGCTAAGAAGTTCCAGTATGAGACAAACGGGTTTTGTTGCCAGGGCGGAAAGATCAAACTGTCTAATTTGGAAACACCCCCTGAACTAATGAGGCTCTGGTCAAGCATGGATTCTGATGCGACACATTTTCGAGACAACATAAGATTCTTCAATGGACATTTTTCTTTCACCACCCTTGGTGTGAGCCTTGATGAGCGCTACACCAATATGAGATCAGGCGTCTACACATTTCGAGCCCACGGCCAGATATACCACAACATACACTCTTTTGGGCAGCGAGATAATGCCCCAGAGCATCTTGAGCTATACTTCTATGATGACGATCCAAGTCTAAATCATCGGTTTCGTCGCTCCCCTAGCCTTGACCAAGAGGTTGTTAGAAGACTTGTTGAAATCCTTCGTGGCAACCCCTACTCCCAAACCTTCAGATGTCTAGCGCAAGCTGATGACCTTGATGAATATCGTGTCACACTAAATCTTGATAACCGTTTGGATCAGAGGCGGTATAATGTGCCGGTGACTTCGGAAGTGGCTGCCGTGTGGGTAGAGGGGAATGAACTGCGTACACATTTCGAACGTAGCGTTGTGCTATATGGGAACAACAATACCAAGTACAGCATCCAGTCATATTACGGTTGCTACGACCCACTGTCGTACCCTCTCTTCTTTCCGAAAGGAGAGCTCGGATGGCACCCAGAAATCCCAAAAGTAGGTGTGTCCATAGAGGATGTAATCGCATCTTGTGGAAATAATCATGCTGACTCAGGTTATCATTTCCATCCATGTATTGCTGGCTAATCCCCTTTTATCTGATGGTTTACTTCCCTTAGCTCTTACAATGTTTTTGCTCTCATTCTTTGTGTAGATTCAAATAGCAGACTATGTGTCTCCGTTAGGGATTACTATTGCTACAAGTTCCAAATGCGTCGTGGTATATTCAACCCACTATTGTATGGGAAGCGCTTGTTCCAGCAATTTGCAGTTGATATGTACATCAAAGTAGAAAGCACTCGACTAGACTACATAAGGCGTCACCAGGTAGAGATAAGGGCTGACCTATACAAAGGTGTGGTTGATAGCATTCATGTTGGAGAGAGCCGTGCGAGCCAGGTAGGCAAACGTACTGTGCTCCCAGCATCATTCATTGGGGGTAATCGAGACATGAAGCGTCGGTATATGAACGCTATGGCATTAGTGCAAAAATACGGGAAGCCGGACATTTTTTTGACAATGACATGCAACCCTAACTGGGAAGAGATAATAGGTAACCTTGAGCCTGGGCAGACACCCCAAGATAGGCCTGATCTCATAGTGCGCGTGTTTCGAGCGAAACTAGAGGACCTCAAGAAACAATTACTTGAGAAGCATATCCTTGGCAAAGTGATTGCTTATGCGTATGTGGTTGAGTTCCAAAAGAGGGGTCTTCCACATGCACATTTCCTTTTGATCATGGACGGAAAATACAAGCTCACTTCTCCCGAGCAATATGATTGTATCATTTCCGCTGAACTTCCAAACAAGCATAAGTATCCGGAGTTGTACGAGATGGTCGTCAAGCATATGATGCATGGCCCATGTGGGACTCTGAATCGTAAAAATGTGTGCATGCAAGACGGTTCATGCAAAAACCGCTATCCTCGAGCTTTCAACGTGGTTACCATAAATGGCAAGGACTCCTACCCTGTGTACAGGAGACGCGATAACAAGCGATGTGCTAAGGTTCGAAAGCAGATGCTGGACAACAGATGGGTAGTGCCCTACAATCCTTACCTCCTAAGGATGTACAATTGCCACATCAATGTGGAGGTTTGCTCTAGCATCAAGGCTGTGAAATACCTATTCAAGTACATTTACAAGGGGCATGATCGAGCATCTGTCGGCCTAGGCGAGGCCGATAGCAATGGCAACATTGATGAGATTCAACAATATAGAGATGCAAGGTGGGTCACCCCACCAGAAGCACTATGGCGTATATATAGCTTTGACCTTAGTAAGGTACATCCGCCTGTGAAACAGCTACAACTGCATCTTCCAAACATGCACATGGTCTCATTTCATGCGGGACAAGATCTCCATGATGTCGTAGAGCGAAATGGAGTCGAGAAGAGTATGCTAACTGAGTATTTTGAGGCAAATAAAGTTAACAAAGATGCCCGAGGAATCCTCTACAAGGATTTACCAGAGGCATTTACTTGGCAGGCTGGCCCAAAAGTATGGCAACG
Source organism: Oryza officinalis (assembly GCA_008326285.1). NCBI lineage: Eukaryota > Viridiplantae > Streptophyta > Magnoliopsida > Poales > Poaceae > Oryza > Oryza officinalis. The sequence continues at coordinate 40,767,107 of BDMV01000010.1, read as the reverse complement.
GAGGAAACGACGAGTCACTCAAATTGGGAGAATCGTGACAGCTCATCCTGCAGAGGGGGAGCGATACTACCTTAGGGTGTTGCTAACCCATGTGACCGGCACCACCTCCTTTGAACACCTTAGGACAGTGGACGGTGAAGTCTGCTCGTCCTTTCGTGAAGCTGCAGAAAAAAGGGGTCTTATCGAGGCAGACAACACATTAGATGAGTGCCTTACTGAGGCTGAGGTGTTCCAAATGCCATCATCGCTACGGAGGCTCTTTGCCACGATATTGGTCTTTTGTGAGCCAAGCGACGTACTTGGTCTATGGAACAAGCACTTGGAGGGAATGTCGGATGACTATCGTCGTTCCCACACGTGCCCACGTACAATTGAGCAGATGGTGCTTTTGGACATTAGAAATATGCTCCAGTTGATGGGAAAAGAAATAACGTCGTTTCCTCTACCCGAAATTGATGAGTCGTATGACACTGCATGCAGCGAGCCTAGAGAGATCTTTGAGGAGTCTACAATCGAGGTGGATCATGAGCACATGGATTTGTCAAGCTCACTCAACCCTGAGCAAATATGTGCTTATGATGAGATATTATCCGCTATTGAGGGCGGACAAGGAGGCCTCTTCTTCGTAGATGGCCCTGGAGGTACTGGAAAGACTTTTTTATACAAGGCTCTACTTGCTACTATTCGTGGTCAGGGAAAGATAGCCGTTGCAACTGCGACGTCTGGTGTAGCTGCTTCCATCATGCCTGGCGGTAGGACTGCCCACTCAAGATTCAAGATCCCACTGAATATTGATGATGGAGGGGTATGCAGTTTCACAAAGCAGAGTGGGACAGCTAAACTTCTCCAGAGAGCTTCCCTAATTATATGGGACGAAGCTTCTATGACAAAACGGCAAGCAGTTGAGGCCCTAGATAGAAGCATGCGCGACATCATGGACCATCCTGATGTGCCATTTGGGGGGAAGACAGTTGTGTTCGGCGGAGACTTTAGGCAGGTACTCCCTGTTGTTCGGAAGGGAACGAGACCTCAGATAACCGATGCAACACTACGTAAGTCCTACCTTTGGGATTGTATGCGCCAATTAAGGTTGGTTACAAATATGAGAGCACAAAATGACCGATGGTTTGCCGAATTTCTTCTTCGCGTTGGCAACGGCATAGAGGAGGCATGTGATGATGGCTACATACGGCTTCCAGATGAGATATGTGTGCCATGCACCGGGAATGATGACGACCTCAACAATTTAATAGATAATGTGTTTCCGATGCTTGATGCTAATCTAGCCGACCCAAACTACATCACATCTCAAGCCATCTTGTCAACACGGAACGAGTATGTTGATCAGATAAACATGAAGATGATCGATCGTTTTCGAGGGGAGGAGATGTTATACCACAGCTTCGATCGTGCCGAGGATGATCCTCACAACTACTATCCTCCTGAATTCTTAAATTCATTAACCCCTAATGGATTGCCTCCGCACATACTAAAGCTTAAAATCAATTGCCCCATTATACTTCTGAGGAATATTGATCCTGCCAACGGACTCTGTAACGGGACGAGGTTGGTGGTTCGAGGATTCCAGAGAAACACTATCGACGCCGAGATAGTGCTTGGTCAACATGCTGGGAAGAGGGTGTTCCTTCCTAGGATACCCCTATGCCCCTCCGACGATGAGATGTTCCCATTTCGTTTTAAGAGAAAGCAATTCCCGGTCAGACTTAGCTTTGCCATGACCATTAACAAGGCGCAAGGCCAGACCATTCCAAATGTTGGCGTGTACCTCCCTGACCCGGTGTTCTCTCATGGTCAGTTGTATGTTGCATTGTCTAGAGCAACAGCAAGAATGAACATTAAGATCCTTGCGGTACCAAGCAAGGACAAGAGCCATCGTTCCATGTCTCGTGGGACGTACACAAGGAACATTGTATATAGAGAGGTTCTCACGTCATAGAGGTACTGATTTCGGAGCTAGCACCACTGTAGTATGTTGCTTTGAACATCAATCTCTGAGCTAGCATGCAAGTAGCTAGCTTTTGCCGTACCAGCACTATATTTATGTGCTGATGTTTGTTTTTACCTAATTTCAGATGTAAGATATATATTAGCACTTAGCTTTCTACGCACTTATGATTTCCTGTAACATAACCACATAATTTGTATTATTCTGGAAATATCAGTTGAATTCATAACACTATGGAAATGTTTGTGTCATGCGATGGTCTCATTTGTGAAGTGGTTCACAATTTATGTCTAACCGGTTGAGCAGCCCATGATATGGCCAGTGAGAAAGACAACTGGGAACCATCTCGAATTACCCTCCCCACCTGATCTGCTTAAACTAGCATGACCAGTCCACCCGTTCTATCCAAAACCACCTTGGAAGCACCATAGAGAGGGATGGTATGACATTGAAGACACGCACCAACCACAGGACGATTCGAAATGAATCCCGCAGATCCAGAATCCCAGAAAATCCGGACTCGCCCCTTCCCAAGCAATGCTAATGGGAACCCAGCTGATGGGATACAGAAACCACCGACAAAATTGTGCCTATAAAAGGAACCCAAGGCAACTTCGAAAAGGGCAAACCCCCCTCTTGAACTAAGCCAGTCAAAAAAATCTTAGCCCATGGAAAACCCTAACGGGTATGCCCAACAGTTGAAGTACCTACTCCAGCAAATGGAAAAGCAGGCGCCACAAATTAATAAGAACTTATTTAGTCTAAGACAGGACTTAAGTGAAAAACCATAGGTACTAAAATAGAAATATTAAATGGATATAATATAAAGCTGCCCATGAGACGGTCAGTCAGAAAAACAACTGGGAACCATCTCAAATTACCCTCACCCGATCTGCTTAAACTAGCATGACCAGTACACCCGTGCTATCCAAAGCCACCTTGGAAACACCAGAAGAAGGATGGTACAACACCAAAGGTACGCACCGACCGTAGGACGATCTGAACCGAACCCCACAGATCCAGAATCCCGGGAAATCCAGACTCGCCCCTTCACAGGCAGTGTTAATGGAAAACCCAACTGCTGGGATTGAGGAACCACCGACAAATGGTGCCTATACTCCTTTATACGTTTACAAGCGTGGTGTCCGTTCCGCTAGGACCACCACCTCTACCACTGACAATCAGGGCCCACGAAGTCAGTGGAACAGTAGGCGCCACAAATTAAGAAGAACTTATTCAGTCTAAGACAGGACTTAAATGAAAAACCATAGGTACTAAAATAGAAATATTAAATGGATATAAAGCCGCCCATGAGACGGCCAGTCAGAAAAACAACTGGGAACCCTCTCAAATGACCAGTACACCCGTGCTATCCAAAGCCACCTTGGAAACACCAGAAGAAGGATGGTACGACACCAAAGATACGCACCAACCGTAGGACGATCCAAACCGAACCCCACAGATCCAGAATCCCAGGAAATTCGGACTTGCCCCTTCCTAGGCAGTGTTAATGGAAACCTAGCTGATGGGATACAGGAACCACTGACAAAATGGTGCCTATAAAAGAAACCCAAGGCAACTCCGAAAAAGCCACACCCCCTCTTGAACTAAGCCAGTTAGAAAACCCTTGGCCCATGGAAAATCCTAACGGGTATGCCCAACAGCTGAACTACCTACTCCAACAACTAGGGTACTTCGAGGAGCCAGTCTACTGCAGTGAACGGATCACCCGGGGATCCCTGGAGAGCTGGAAGGTGGAAATCTTCCTCCGCTTCCAGGGAGATGGAGAAGAAGTGGTCGCTTTCCGGACTCGCCATCCCCGGATCACCCTTGCGGCTGCCGTTCAGGACGCGTTCCGTGAAGTCCTTCTGCAGCTTTGCGGGATTAGCATTCCCTTGGGTATAGCCAACAACTTTGGCATGCACCCGTACCGCGAAGGAGACGACAACCGGTGCCGCCTCCGCCCGACTAGAGAGCCCCAAGGGAGCAGGTGCACCCTTCTCTCCGAGCTAGCCAACACCACCGAGAATTCCTACGAGCAAGTTCTTGAAGAACTTGATGAACTTCAGGATCGATACGTCGATCTGGAATCCCGCTATCGGAGCCTAGCTCTAGAGCACACAACCTTACAGCTCTTACAGGCGTCCACGATAGCCCACAGGATCCAGAGCGGGAAGATGGCTAGGCTCCGTCGGAAGCCCCCGTTGGAAGTTGATCCCCTCTCGCCCCCACCATCACCATGAGAAGGGATGTGCATAGGCCCTGTTAGGCACTACCCAATCCAGTAATAGTAGTTCCCTTCCCCTTTCCAGAGATGTATTACCTGGTACCTTGTTGTAAAAGAAAATTGAATATGTAGTAATGCAATCTCTTGCCCTAATGACTTAGTGGTTCAGAAATGACTGTCTGTAACCCCCCTTAGGCTGAAGTGCCCTTCTAACAGGAAGCCATTTATTGATTAAGAATGGATTATCCTGCTGAATAAAGAGGATGCCCAAACCTAAAAGGGCCTAAGCATGTTGAGAAAAACCAGAAATCCTACATTCACAGACAACACAAGTCAGGCACAAGTATCAATCAGAGGCAACCATACTTACGACACAGAGGCAGAAAGATTAAAATAGAGATCATGTAAGTTGATACATAAGGGATACACGCCAAGACTTGGCAACCATTTCATCAATTATCTACTCTAGCAGCGCTTTCAGAGTAGAAATAAAAACGATCGGTGCCAACACAATGAGGAGACAAACCGCCACACATAAGTGATCAGAGTGGTCATCCTTGATTAGATCTTGCCACCATTCCCAGAGCAGGACCACAGGGTGAACCATCCAAGCTAAGACGGTGAAGATGGTTGCCCCGACAAACTACAGACTAGACCACACCCAGCGCAAAACAGTGGCCAACCCTGCCAGGAAGGTTTCCCCTCGACGGGAACGCTTAGGCACCACCGCCCCAGCGCCCCCGCCAACGGCAGCGCCACCCGTCGCCTGCGCCGATGGAATAGCTCGCTGCTGCACCTTGATCTCCGGCACCTCCGTTCCCAACCACCGGCGAAGTAGGCCCCCGCCAGCAGCCCCTTGTCCCACATAGCCTTCGGCCTCTCGACGGCGAGCACCTCGCTCGCCGCCATTGCCGCAACCACCAATGTCGGCCCTCCTCTCCATTTTTCCCCTCACCCAAGCTACAGCACCTCCACTCACCCTCTCCACTCTCTTGCCCGCGTGCTCCACAAAAGCAGGCCAAGGAAACCGTGCCTAGACCCCCCCACCTCTCCCCTCAATTTAAAGGACGTGCCCGATGAGACGGGTACACGAGACAAACAGAAAGTGTGTGAAAAAACCAGTATAACGGCTGAGTAACCACACTCAACCAGGTTGATTGCCATGAATAACTGTCGTAACCACTGATTGCAACCATTATTGGACCACATTGAACAAGAGCAGGACCGATCAACTCCAGTATCGACAGCAAATAATCTATTCAGTAGGTGGCACCTAAGTTCAAAAATTTTAAGCGCCAAACAAGGCTGTCAAGGAATTTTCTATTTGGTATACGTTTGCAAATTTACGGTGAGCTACATAGTTGCACATATTGATGAACAATTGATATAAATTATTCACAGTCGTTTATAGGGATGAACAATCTATTTATCATATTATATATATATATTATTAAGGCAACTAAAAAAGAAGCCACCACGCTCGATATAGAGGCTAGAAATACAATATAGAAATTAAATAAAATTCAGAATTAAAAATTAAAAAAATATTTTAAAAAAAGTTCAAATATAACCCAGTGTAAGATTAATTAAAATTTAAAACAAAAATAAATTAAATTTTCAAAATTAGAAAAAAAGATTTGATATAAAAATCCAATTACAAATGAATGAAATTCTGCATTAAAAATAAGTATTAATGAAAGAAGAGTCCATATAGTACCCATTACGAGATTAATTAATATTCAAAATTACAAATATAATATATTCCAGCCTTAGAAATGAAATTTTAGAGCCCATAATTGAACTGAATTGCATACGTACAAATACGGTGAAAACACTCCATTACGAAATTCATATTTGTCATCAAAATTACCACATATTTATATTAACCCAAAGTTTATAAAAAAAACTAGCAAAATACCCGTACTTCATTACGGAGTTACCAATAGAATTTTATTGTAGGTTTTTATAAAAAATAATTATTATCGTTACAGGGTATTTCCATTTTTTAGTTTCCACTGTTTGGGTGTGGCTGGGAATTGGATATGTAATCCTGCTGGATTGAGTGCTACGCGAAATTACCAAATTACCCTTACTATTTGGACACATAGCTATGCTGTCTACTCATTTACCATAGCTCGGAGGGGCATTTTGGTCATTATTCTAGAAACATATCCTTTTCCAAACCAACCAAACTACCACCACATCGATGTCATCCTCCTCCTCCTCCCCTTGCCAGCGCCGGTTACCTCCTCCTCCCTTGGCCGGCGCCATCCTCCTCCCCCCCGGCCGGCGCCATCCTCCTCCTCCTCTCCCTGCCAGCGCCGGTCTCCTCCTCCTCCCCTCCTCCCCCGGCCGGCGCTGTCCTCCTCCTCACCCGGCCGGCGCCATCCACCTTCTCCCCCGGCCGACGCAGTCCTCCTCCCCCCCAGCCGGCGCCATCCTTCTCCTCCCCGGCCGACGCCGTCCCTCCCCCCTCATCCTGTTCTGCCACCCATCGTAGCCCTTGCTGCCGACGGCTGGCAGTGGGGTGGAGCAGTGGCGGAACAAGGGCGGCGAGGGCTTGGAGCTGCAGCGGTGGGCAGCTATCGGCAGAAGGTCTGGAGCTCCACCAACGGTGGCTGACTACTCATCGAAATCGTCCATCACATTCCACTGGGTTGTAGGGGTCGCGTCGCAGTCGTGCCCCATCGAATCCATACGGCATGTCATCGCACTGTGAAGTGCCTCACAAGTCACATTGGTACTTGCTGCACAGTTCTTGAATGTGAGGTAAGATCAGTCTCATCCAACTTTCCCTTTCACCAGTGCACATTGCATTGTGTAAGGCATGTCATTGCACTGTGATTGTAGGAGCGTGGTGTACACGGCATGTCTCTCCCTCTCTCAGCACTTGATAGATATATGGAGTAGGGCTGGCTGGTATGACAGGAGCACGAGTCATGGCAGTACACCTCTCCATTCATGGGGAATATACAAAATCGACATATGGTTTGGTTAGAATTTGGGAGAAGAGGATGGCGGGCTTGGATTCATGGTGGGTGGAGTTCAAATATTTTCGGATATACAACTATATATATTGTTTGATTGGCACAATGCAGAACAAGTTGCCTCCTAAGGCTCACTGTCATCTTGTTCTATAGCTCATTCAAGGTACAACTCAAAAATCCATTTTCCATGTTCAGCTGTTGTAGTTGTAGTAAGCAGTTTAGGTGCTTTGCAGATTGTAGTTATATATACATGCATATGTAGATCAAGATCGACTGATCAGTATCAGCAAGCATGGCATCCTTTGTATCGTGATAGTTTCACCAAATTATATATATGTGTGCATGATCTATTTGCTTCCTTATGTGGTCTTTCGAAAAAACTGATTTTAATTTGTTTCGTCAATAATTGTCTATGTTCAAGCATGTATTTTTATATATATAGCTAGCTGTCGACACGCATAGTACTGTCCCATGCATCGCTAGCTAGCTTAATGAATTTTCCACTTGGGCAGTGATGTCCCATGCCGACATTAGTGTACATTATTTAATCAATGGTATTCTGCTTGATCCTATAAGTTGCCAAATCCTTCCTACAAATGGTTAGGTTATATGAGTCTGTATAATCCTTATCATTTGATGTAGCAACACACCTTTGTTGGTTTTAAGAACATGTATTTTTTGGCATTTAGGATGGGGTCGTTGAAGCGTAAAAGAGTAGAAGCACTACCTGTTCCAACATTCAGTGACGTACATCCTAGGGGCAGTTGGAGTCTAGGTGTTCGAGTATACCATAAGTACCATGTTGAGAGATTTGCTCCTAGCAAGAAGAGGCTCAACTTGGTTCTATTGGATGAGCAGGTATTTTGAGCTTTGATATGTTACAGTGCAATGATTTCTGTATGGCATTTGACTTTATCTATTATAAATAGGGCACAAAGATGGCAGCTATCATTTATGATGACCAAGTGGATCGTTTAGATCCCCTACTTCGAGAGGGTTCCGCATATTATGTGTCGAGGATGTCCATAGAGCCAGCTAGGATGATTTTGTATCAGTGGCTTGCAGACCATGCTTTTGTGTGTGTTTTCACACGTGATATTACTGTTACTGAGATAGCAAACATGCACGAGAAGATATTGCCATTACTCCCTCCGCTTATGCCACTTGATCAAGTTTTCGAGTTTACTTACCATAATGACATTTATGTTGGTAAGTAGTTCAACTAACCACCCAAACAAATATTAATTTGTGACAAATAGAAGTTCTATTAACACAATTTTCACATGTGCAGATGTTATTGGAATGGTCGTGTTTGTAAGCTCTATAGGCTTTGTGGAAGGCTACAGGAGGAGGATCCCATATAGGAATGTTCTTATAATTGATGGCAGGTATGCACATGCTTTGTTTTCAAATTCTCTGAAATTTGTGATCAGAGGGCTGAAAATCTATATTATTATACTGTCTGTTTGTATAGTGGTAGGATATGTAGTTATTGATCTGCTTGTCAGTATGGCAATAACAATTTTTTCTTTCCTTTGATGATTTATTTAATTAGATTGTAGGGTCAGACTTCTTTTAGTTCTGGTCTTACAAGCTTCTCACAGAAGTCAACTATGCTTGACTCAGTGGCTGGTTGGGGCGCCAGGCCCACCTTCAATCCCTGCACCTAATTAGGCCTTAACAAATATAATTAACCACTAATTAGTGAAAAACTGGCTAGCGGCAAGGCAAACTACTTCCCTGCTTCTTGCAATCAAGGCCCAAACTAGCAAATACAAACATATAGCTTTTTATTAATAATATCACTCTGAGTAGACCATACCTATTTATTTATAGATTTTTTTAGATATTTTATACAGCAGCAAGTTGAAATGGAGAAAGAAATGCATCTTCGATCATGTGTATTTGGGTTATATTTAAAAATACTTTTGTTGATATATTCCTTATTTGTTTCAATCATACGCCCCAGCTCATTTTGTGTCATGGATTTGCCGTTGGCTTGACTGAGACCAACGATTTCGTGCATAACATTATTGCATTCAATCTATCATCAATTGTTTGTACCTGCAAATTATTTGTAATGTATATATTGAACTTAACAGGCTGTTAACATGTATTTATAATTTTTATCACTTATTGCATTTGACACGTTTATATTTATGTAGCTTCAAACCTGTGAAGTTAGTCATTAAGGATAAAATGCTTACCGACCATTTTAGTGCCCAACTGATTATTTCATATCATCTCGCTAAGATTTAAAGTTGCCCTAATTTTTTTTCCCATTGCAACGCATGGGCATCCAACTAGTCTCTTGAAACATTGGTAACACTAACCGAGACTAAAGATCGAGGATTTTTAGTCCGGGTTGGTGTTATCAACAGAGACTAAAGATGCATTTTTAGTCCCGGTTGATGTTTATCAACCGGGACTAAAAATATTTTTAAGTACCGATTGGTGTTATCAAGTGGGATTAAAGATGCCTTCAAGGTTAGTTAAAAAAAATATCTCTATCCAAGTCAGATGTGTATGATAGGTGGGATGGTACATCACGTGATGGCTAAGATGAGAGATCTTGAATTTGAATCTCATCACATATATATTTTTTTATCTTTAGTACCAAACATCGAGATTTTTAGTCCCAATTTGATAATTCTGATTCTATGACCGGTACTAAAAAGGGTTAGATCGAGATTTTTAGTCTCGATTTGATAATCCCAGTTTTATAACCGGTACTAAATGGGGTACGAACCGGTGTTAAAAATCGGTTCTCTAATAATAGTAGTTGTAGGCACCAATTTGTTTAGAGAAAGAATGAAGATGACTTCACTTATATTTCTTCAAGTTAGCACTACTAGTAGTAAATAGCAATAGTTTTGTTGTGAAATGCGTAATTTTCATGTTGCGTACTCGCAACGAAAAGGCTAACACATGTAGTGCTAGATCCTGTACACGCGAGCGCACTGTTCGTTCGCGTAGCAATAGCAAGCCAGCAGCAGCCAGAATGAAATAATGTGATTGTGTTGCACTAATCTAGATCCGACCGGGACAACTGGAGGGAGGACGACAGGTTACCAAAGCATGCAGAATAATGGTCGGTTGTAGAATCATCTCTTTAATTAATCGATTAATTTCCAGTTGCACGCTAATAATTAGCTACCTTTCAAATTTGGCTATTTGTATCTCCATTTAGGCTGAGTTCGGTAGTAAAGTTACTACCGCCGCACAGTGTTTTTCTTCCCGGACACGCTTTTCAAACTACTGCACGGTGTATTTTTTTCACTACTACAAAAACGTTCATCAGTGTCGGCATAATAGGTGTCGGTTGAATAAAAACCGGCACCTATTAGTCGTATATCGTCTCAATTATAGATTATAGGTGCCGGTTCGGGCGGAGAAAGGAATAGGTGCCGATTCTTGTTATGAACCGGCACCTATTTGTTTCAATTGGTATCGGCCGGATGCTACAAACCGACACCTATAAGATATGTGCCGGTTCGTAGAAAGAACCGGCACATATGTGGTTCCTTACCACGGAAGGAACTGATTATAGGTGCCGGTTATTGTTGTAAACCGGCACCTATATCTTGTGCACCTATATATGTCTCCTCTCAGCGCTGATGAGCTCATTTTGAGCGTCTTCGTGCGGCTCATGCAAACGGGGGGAGAGGTTTTGCCGAAAAATTTTAAATACATTAAGGAATTTGTGTATTCTTTCATGTTTAAAGGTTAGTACATTTTCTCTAAGCAAGTTTGTTTCATTTGTGTGATTAATTCTTTATGGTATATATGATTTTCTTATTTGTGATAGATAATGTAGACGTCTCTTGTTGAATTGGTCCAATATTTTGAGAAAATATAATGACTTATTGATTTTGGAGTAATATTGAGAATATGTTACTTGCGTCTATTTGTGTAATGTGGACAGTATTAAATCATCGAGTATTTTACATATGAAAGATTAGTAACGATGATTTTTGATTGATTTACGGATTTAATCAATATATATATGTTAGCAGTTAATTTAAGAATTTTCGTAGGACCGATGGATGAAGGAGGGATGAACGGTGCGAAGCGTGGTACCTTGGAGTATGCCAGGGGAGTAACCAACTTCGTGATCGCGGCCACGAGTTCCCGATCGTTGAGCATGACGGAACATTTGCATTGTCCATGTGCTGATTGCAGGAACGAGAGACAGTTTCCTGCAAAACAAGTTCACGAGCATCTTCTAACAAGAGGTTTTATGCGTAATCACACATGTCAGGACAATCATGGTGAAGATGAGAATGACAGTGTGGACAATCATGGTGAAGCAATGCACGAAGACAATGTGGAGTCGCCTGGTGACGAAGGTGAATATGACAATCGCGAATCAGATGGTTTGGATCAAATGTTGCGCGATGGGGAGACAGCCTACAACGATGACAAGCAATACGAGAAGTTCAAAGCCATGGTGGAGGACTCAAAAACACCACTTTATCCAGGATGCAACGAGGAACACACCAAGTTACACGTCGTCCTCTCGTTATTGCAGATGAAATCAACCAACGGCTGGAGTGACAAGAGCTTCACAGAGCTTCTGCAGCTGATCGGAGACCTCCTTCCAGCGGGTCATGTATTGCCAGAAACAACATACCAAGCAAAGAAGGTTGTCTGTCCACTTGGGCTGGAAGTGCAAAAAATTCACGCTTGTCGAAATGACTGTATTCTATATCGAGGTAACTACGAAGACTTGGATACGTGTCCAGTTTGCATAGCACCGCGGTATCAGGGTGGAGATAACGATGATGATGCTGACGATGGTAGTGGTGGGCCCGTTCTAAAGAAGAGGAAAGTGCCCGTTAAGGTTGCATGGTATTTTCCTATAATCCCTCGGATTGAGCGCCTGTATGCAAACAAAAAGCATGCAAAGATGATGCGGTGGCACGACGAAGACCGTAAGAAGGATGGGTTGATAAGGCACATTGCCGATGGATCTCAATGGAGAAAGATAGATAGAAAGTACAAAAGGTTTGCATGCGAGATTAGGAATGTAAGGTTTGGTCTAAGCACAGACGGGATGAATCCATTCGGCGATATGAGCAGTCGGCATAGCACGTGGCCAGTGACACTTGTCATCTACAACCTTCCTTCATGGTTGTGCATGAAACGCAAGTATATAATGATGCCACTTCTAATCCAAGGGCCCAAGCAACCTGGCAACGATATCGATGTCTACTTCAGGCCATTGGTAGATGATCTTAAGTTACTATGGGACCGGGGTGTGCAGATGTGGGATGCATACAAAAGAGAGTACTTCACCTTAAGGGCAATGTTGTTCGTTACCATTCAAGATTACCCTGCGGCTGGCAACACATCCGGCCAAACAGTGAAAGGTGGTTGTGCATGTGTGCAGTGCATGCGGGACACAGCAAGCAGGTGGCTGAGGTACTCAGGAAAGACTGTGTATATGTGTCATCGGAGGTTTCTTCCAGCCGGCCACCCGTATCGTAGCAATAGAAGAGATTTCGATGGCACAGTGGAGAAGGGGACAGCTCCAATACACCGTACAGGCAGAGAAATTTTTGAAGAGGTAAAAGATATAGAATGTATATTTGGTAAGGGACATGGCAATAGAAACGCGGTGGGCAAGACTGGTGAGAAGCCTCTTTGGAAGAAGAAATCTATCTTTTGGGAACTACCGTATTGGAAAGATTTGGATGTCCGTCACGCAATTGACGTGATGCACGTTGAGAAGAATGTGTGCGAGAGTTTGATGGGACTCCTGCTAAACATACCCGGCAAGACAAAGGACACGTTAAAAGCCCGGAGAGACCTCGCAGACATGAACATCAGGCCCGAGCTACATCCTCAAGAACGTCCCAATGGTCGCCAGTACCTCCCTCCTGCGTGCTACACCCTTAGTGCCGCAGAGAAAATAAGTCTGTTGGAGTGCCTGCAGGGTGTCCGGGTCCCTTCTGGTTACTCTGCGAACATTAAAAGACTTGTCAACATGAAAGAGAAGAAATTAGTGGGCATGAAGTCACATGATTGTCACGTGCTAATGACACAACTTCTTCCTGTTGCTATTAGAGGCATTTTGCCAGATAAGGTTCGAAACCCAATCGTAAAGCTGTGCTCGTTCTTCAACGCTATATATCAGAAGGTGATCGATCCAAGCACGCTAGACAAGCTCCAAGCAGATGCAATCATTACCCTTTGCCAGCTCGAGATGTGTTTTCCACTATCATTTTTTGATATAATGGTTCACCTCGTGGCACATCTCGTGAAAGAGATAAAGATTCTCGGCCCAGTGTATCTGCATAACATGTGGGCTTTCGAGAGGTTCATGGGGATCATAAAGAAGTATGTGCGTAATAGAGCTCGACCAGAAGGCAGTATCGTAGAGGGTTATGCAACAGAGGAGGTGGTTGAGTTCTGTATCGACTATATGGATTTGCATCCCATTGGTGTGCCGATGTCTCGACACGAGGGCAGGCTACTAGGGAAAGGGACACTAGGGCATAAGGCAATTTTCGCTCCTAGCCTAGAAATATTACGGCAAGCACATTTCGCAGTGCTCCAGCAGTCGGCCTTGGTGGCTCCATTTGTCGACATGCATTTTGATACACTCCGCAGCGAGAACCCAAGCAAATCAGAAGCATGGATAGCTAAGCAGCATAGGTTGAATTTTGGCGATTGGTTACGGAAGCATATCATGGCTATGAATACTGATAGTGACCAGCTGTATGTTTTGTCTCGGGGACCTGCGAGCACAATTCATTCATTCCAAGGGTATGACATTAATGGTTATACATTTTACACGAGAACACAGGATGCCAAGAGCTCGTATCAAAACAGTGGTGTCCGCATAGACGCCTTCGACAGTAATGGTGTAAAACAAACGTACTATGGCTATATAGAGGCAATCTGGGAGCTTGAATATGGACCGCTCAAGATACCACTTTTCCAGTGTCAATGGGTCAAAATTCCAAGTGGTTTGAAGATTGACAAGTACGGAATGTTCCTTGTGGACCTAAACAATGTGGGTTATCAAGACGAACCATTTGTGCTCGCAAACTCCGTAACACAAGTATTCTATGTGAAAGACCCTTCGTCGGTGACTGATCGCCACGTGGCTCTCCATGGAAAGCGGAGCATTATTGGAGTGGAGAATATCATTGACGAGGAAGGCTACGATCAAATCGACGAGCTACCACCTTTCGCGAAGGATATAGAAGAAGGTGAAGAAAGTCAAGAAGACGAAGACGAAGACGAAGACGAACACGAGGAGGAAGCCCCATATGTTCGAAGTGATCATGAGGAAGGAGTAATTGTGATCGACCTACAAGTTGGAAATTGATTGTAATAGACATGAACAAACCAATCTTGGAACTCGAAACCTGTCGTCTTTTTTTACAATTTTATACTACTTACAACCTACCGTCTTTTCACTTATTGAATGATTTTCACTAGATATTCCCAATATAAATAAAAAGAAAATCAAGAACTAAGGCATAAAACGATAAAAATCTTTAACCAATCTCCTCTGTTACCGTAAAAACCCCATAAGCGAAGGGCTAAACTAAAGTGGAGAATAGCCGAAAAAAGTTTGCTGCAATGCATATGGTTTGCTGCAATTTTATAGTTCTCCCCAACCAAACCAAACCTGGGTTTATGGGTAATAGGTGCCGGTTTTTAAATAGGAACCGGTACCTATAGGCATAATAGGTGTCGGTTCCTAATACGAACCGACACCTATTATGGGTAATAGGTACCGGTTCTTAGTTAGAACCGGTACCTATTACCCCTAATAGGTGTCGGTTCGTATTAGGAACCGACACCTATTACCAAATATAGGTATCGGCTTTTAATATATAACCGGCACCTATTTGTCCGCTATATATATCGTCTAATCCAGCGCCGCCATCGCCATCCCCTTAGCTTCCTGGGTCCCGCGCCGCCGCGATCGCCATCCCCCCACCAGCGCCGCCAGCGCCAGGGTCCAGCGCCGCCGCCATCGCCATCCCCTCCAGCGCCGCCAGTGGCATAGCTTCCTGGGTCCAGCGCCGCTGCCATCGCCATCCCCTGCAGCGCCGCCAGCGCCACCGCCCGCCCGCCCGTCCAGTGCCGCCCGCGCCACCGCCGTCGTCGACCTCCAGCTCCTGGGGCCGTGCCCTCCAGCACCTCCGCCGACGACGTCCTCGACCACCGTCCAGCGCCTGGAGCTGTCCCCTCCTCCCGGATCCCCCAAGTCCAGTGGCCGCCGGCGACGCCGCCCCAAGATCTGCTCCGCCGGCCCCTCGACCCTTTGATCTCCTCCGCCCCAAGATCTGGTACATCTAGAACCAAGGTATACATATTCCCTGATACTATTATGTCCAAATCATTTCATATTTCCATAGTAATATATAGTTTGTGTAGCTTAGACATTTTTTTTGCGGGATTGTGTAGCTTAGACATAGTGTCCACATATTCGTAATTATATCTCTAGCTGCTTGGAGGATTTGAATGCAAGAAAATTGTGATAGGAGCTGTATGAACTGTACCTGTCAACGATTCAGTTTATGATTTTCGTGGTTCTGCAGGTCGCAGAAACCTATAGCACTGTGAGTATCATTTTGCCTGCATGTCCAGCTTAAATGTAATAACTACAAAATATAATTTCTTGTGTGACTATGTTTTCCAGATTTTTGAAAATGAATTTGTTCTCAGATTTTAACTGTCTAAATAAAAGATACATATTTTTGTCTCCAAACCTCGCAAATCAGAGGAGCTATTACTCCAGATTTCCTATTGATTCCATTTATACAGTTTGTTTTGACAATCAAGCTTCAGCAAGGATAGCTGTTTTATTTTTTGGTTTTATTATAGATGGTATTACATACCAAAATGTTATATTTACATACACAGTACCTGAGAGTGCAATCATGTCAGTTGCACTTAGTCCTTTGTTTGAAAATGACTTGGTGAGATCACCAAGGTCAAGGGTTGGTGCTGGAATGTCATTGTTTGCAGTATCCAGGCTTGCTGTTGTTGAGTCCCGCCGTCCCAGCTGGACAGCCCAAGTAGGACCACCTAGCTGAAAAATAAATTGTCAGTCTTTACATGTATTGGACTGCATGGAAGATATTTAGTGATCACTACTGATTATATTTTATAAATATCAATTAATTTATTTACTATCTTTGGCAACTTGACTTTTAATACTTTGTAAGGTTTGTTTTGGTATAGAATTTCATAGCTGTACATAAAGAGTTATGTTCCGTTCATTTCAGTTGCTAATCTATTGATGTCAGGAGTTCCTGTTAACCATTTCAGATAGACAAAGAACTAACTCTTAGTTTGATATCCTTTGTATTTTCTCCCCTTACCACAACAACAGAGTCGTGTGCTGCCACAGCAAGGATGTCAGCACATGACACCACCTGCGGGCAGATCCCCTCAATCTGTGCCTTGATGTTGTCTATAACATCAAATCCACGCAGAGAGTTGTTATTCGGCGCAGCAGTCTTCTCATAAATATGTTCCATAGCTGCCTCTTTTTCCTATCTTTCATTCCATTCTTCAGAAGTCAACTCTCTTATTTCAGATTGATTGTCAATGGCACTCAGTTGTTCTTTCAACCTCTCTTTCTCTTTTTGACCGTCTTTGTTTAGGTTCCTACTCCACCCTTTTAAGAAACTCCTAAGTGCCCCTTGCTTTTTATTCCAGAACTCAAGAATGTAAGTGCTATCTGCTCCGCCGGCCCCTCGACCCTTTGAAAAGTGTTTCTTTCTTTTAACTCTTAGTAGGGGTATTTACTTTCTAGCTTAAATAAGTTGTGCTATGTGCTTAGGATTTCATGGTCCTATTTGTACTATGTGTTCACATTTTTCTCTTCATGCTGCATGCAAAATTAACAGTTTTTTTATAGAGATATTTGTCTATTTGTTTATAGAGATGCAAAATTACCTTGTGTATCTGCAATCCCCCCTTCAGCTTCCTTTTTGCTTTTACTCATTCTACATGTATCTTGACAATAGGCCTGCCTTAACCTCCTTAACCTCCTTTAGTTTTTATTTAGAAAATGTCACGGGAACAAGATAATAATAGGCCTGCAAATTCTGGACAAAGCGATGGTGGTAATGTTAGCCCAAGTGTCTTTCTAAACATAAACCAGCCCGGTGATAATCACGATAACATGGAGGTAAATTCGCCCAGCTGAAACAAACAAATTTTTAAATTAGGTTAATTTATACCGTTCGCCCATACGAGAGCTGACTAATTTATATCGTTCTTTGAAGGAGGTTAATCCTTCCGCCACTGTGAACTCTGGGGACACTGCCACTTCATCGTCAAGAAGGAGTAGAGGTCCAACCAGGATGCCCTCGGGCCTTTACACTATCACAGCGCTAGATCCAGATGGGAACCCTGTAGCTCCCGCATCAGTACTCACCCCATATTCCAATGCTATAGGCGCCATCGTGAAGGATGACATCCCTATAAAGTACCGATACTGGAAGACCAGTGATCCAGATCAATTGGACTGGAAGGTACCAGACAGAGACAAGGACCTTGCGTGGGACAAGTTGAAGCGGACATTCCAGTTCCCCACAGGTTCAGAACAAGTCGCAAAGCGGAGGGCCCTTGAGAGGATGAGCATCAGCTTCAGGAAGTTCAAGGCAGACCTTACCAAAAAGTTTGTGAAGCGGGGGCTGACACCCAATTTTGAAGATCCCAATTATCAAAGGTGTCGCCTTTTCTGGGATGACTTTGTGGCGTACAGAACGTCAGATCAGGCAAAGGAGGTTAGCGAAAGGAACCAGGCCAATGCGGCCAAAAACCTGTACCCTCATCGTCTCGGCCGTAGCGGATATGCTCAGAACGTAGACAAATGGCAAGCGAGGGAAGATGAGCTGTTGGAAAAGGGAATCGAGTTCGAGACAAAGGACTGGTGCCAACGAGGCAAGAATTACCAATATGCCCGAGGGGCAACACTCTCGGATACAGGCGAGTTGGTACACAAGGGTCCCCAATCGCAAGAACTGTCACGAAGGCTCCATGATGCCCATCAGAAGTCTTCCGAGGGTACTTTTGTTCCGAACCGGGAGAAAGATGAGCTGACACTTGCTTTGCAGAACGCTGAGCATCCGGGACGCACAAGAGGAGTAGGCCTAGTGCCATGGAGGGAAGGTTTTCCTGAAGACAGACATAGGTACCGGTCTCGAAGTTATAGAAATTCCATGGACCAGTCAGAAGAGATAAGGCAACTGAAGGAACGAATGGTGAGGATGGAGGCACTGCTAATGGCGGCGGGCCTCGAAAGGCAGGATGGGGGGGATGCTGATGCTGGCCGTGTAACCAGTCCAGCTGGAAGGAAAAGCAGTTGCGCTTCAACTGAGGTTCCTCAAGAACCGGACATGGCTCGTCACCCTGTGGACGCCATCACTGTACGTACTGCATGTAGGCTGCATGTGCCAGTTCAAAACCTCACTATAGAGGTGGCACGTGGTATGGCACATCCTGTAGTGGAGGGGGGAAGCATACACGGTAAACCGATACCATCTGGCTATTCAAGGGTTGAAGTGGAGGACGTGTCGCGTAGATACAGGGCTTTTCAGCTTGAGTTTGCTCCAGAGGAGGGGGTGAACACCCTTGGAGAAGCTGTCCACAACATTATACTGTGGCGCAAACGTTTCATTGTCTTTCCTTCAGGAGATGGTGATGACGAGCCAAGCGATGGTGGGTCTAGCTCTGAAGGACTTGCTGTCTCCCCCCGAAGGATGCCAACTCCACCACCGTTGCCACGTAAGAGCCCGTCTCCTCAACCGGCACAACAATCTCCTCCAAAGGCAGCACATCAGAGCTTATCTTCTTTAGACCAGCCAAAAAAGAGGCGGCGCCTGATTAAAACTTCAGAAATGTCTGAACCACCATCTATGAAGAAGACCAAGAAGGCCTTATTTCCTAATATGTCGGAGCCTTGCTTGAATGAAAAAAATGAGATGGGTGAGAGCATATCATCCGAACCTAGACGTAAAATGGACAAAACAAAGGAGCCGACAAATCCGAAAGTGCCAGTTGCAGTACAGGACCACTTCCTTCGCATGGCAAGGCCACCAGCCCCGAAGAAACCTATTTCAGACTTCCAACGCACGGTCAGGAAAAAAAAATTACAAGCATTTTCGAAGGAAGAGTTCGCGAAAGATAAGGCCAAGAAGATTGAGCAAGAATTTTTACAAGGTGCAGGGCTGAAGAGTTTGTCTGATGTGGACAATATTGCGATGGCCCCGTTGGCAGCTAAGTTCAAGTTCGGTGATCCCTTGACTACCGATGAATATCGCAATGTCGTTGCCAATTGTACTCAGATGAGAAGGATGGAAGAGTGGTACTTACAGATGGCAAAGGAAGGTAAGGAGACGTTCGCCGTTTTTTACAGGGACGAGGACTTTCATCACGAGGATGGTATAATTTGGGTCCCATTTGAAGAACTATTTCAACTATACAATCTGAGAGAGCTAGACGTATCGCTACTTCAGTTATGGGCATTGTAAGCATACTTCACCCCTCGCTAGTTTTTTTAAGCCGATATCCTCGTTGATGTCTAACTTGATTTTTTATGCAGAATGGGGACGCTTGAATGTAGAGCAACCCATAACAAAGTAGGATTCCTCGATCCAGCGGTTGTCAATTCCACTAGGATTCATGAAGGCCCGCAGTCCCAGAAAATGGTGCTGGACTACCTGTACAACTCCTTTGTCAAGCTTCAGGAGATGAATACAATCCTTTTGCCCTACCACTTTAGGTAAATGTGGCATTTATCGTTGTACCTCGCATTACTACATAAAGATATTAATTGCTCTCTCCCTTTGTATGTAGGCCACCTCACTGGATCCTTCTTGCGATCCATCTAAACGATTCCAAGATTGTCGTCATGGATGGTTTGAGAAAACCGCGAGAAGTTTTTCAATCTGTCATTGACATCCTAAATAAGGCACTTCTGAAGTATAAGAAGAAGTGTGTTCGACACGCTCCATGTGCAAATACATTCCGGGTTTGCTGCCACCCCTGGTGCTCACGCCAGGATCAGGGCACGAGCACATGTGGGTTCTACGTGATGAAATTTATGTGGCTTTTCATGGACGACAACAACTGGAACATTACGGATTCTGAGGTTCGCCAATTTTGTTTAGACGTAAATACACATTTCCAAACACATAGTACGTTTTCACATCTTCTATCCTTCCATTTGCAGAAATTAAAGCTTCCGACGAGTAAATTGCTGCCACATGTTTGCTTTGCCCTCGCTGAACAACTCTGTGGATTCATCTTCCAACATGTCATCTCGTCGAATGGCGCATATCACATTTCAAGAGCTCCAGATGGGCTACTGGGTTTCATTGAGGCTGGTGGCCCTAGTGACACTGTAGACAGTCGTTCAACGACAAAGGATAAGCAGACTTAGAATTAGTGAGCAGAATGTAGCTTTCTAGGTATCTTGTAGATTGGTTATTTCGATTGATGTCTCGAACATGAATTAAGTGTATCTATTTGGTTAATGTTTATCTATTTGTTTTCTTGAACACTTATCTACTCATGTGTCATGTGTTAAGTTTCTCTAGCTAATATTTTTATCTCTCAAAGTAACAGGTGATCTCCTGGACTAGGTGTAGCATGGATGAGGCCGGTATCGTCGTTGTTGTCCCTGGAATCCACAGGTGAGCATGTGTAACTAAAATTTTCATAGGAGTACGAGTTTAGAGCATTTGAGATGTTGTAGAGCTCAAGCGATTTTTTGTCAAGTCTCCTGAGATGTGTAACACATCTGGTCGCCGCCTTCGTGTGGTTTGACGGGCACGTCTCAGGCTGAAGTTGACTGGCACGCTGAGTCCCAGCAATATCTCCTATGTTCTCTACTCGAGCTTTGGGTTTTATATGTTAGGCCTTGTGAGACTAATTAATTTAGAGCATTTGAGATGTTGTAGAGCTCAAGCGAATTTTTGTCAAGTCTCCTGAGATGTGTAACACATCTGGTCGCCGCCTTCGTGTGGTTTGACGGGCACGTCTCAGGCTGAAGTTGACTGGCACGCTGAGTCCCAGCAATATCTCCTATGTTCTCTACTCGAGCTTTGGGTTTTATATGTTAGGCCTTGTGAGACTAATTAATTTAGAGCATTTGAGATGTTGTAGAGCTCAAGCGAATTTTTGTCAAGTCTCCTGAGATGTGTAACACATCTGGTCGCCGCCTTCGTGTGGTTTGACGGGCACGTCTCAGGCTGAAGTTGACTGGCACGCTGAGTCCCAGCAATATCTCCTATGTTCTCTACTCGAGCTTTGGGTTTTATATGTTAGGCCTTGCGAGACTAATTAATTATAAATTAATGATTGCTTTTGGTGGTTAATACTTGAAAAAACACATATATAGGAGTATAGAGGAGTAGGACTTATGTGAATCTTTTTGAGATATTGTATAATAATGAGATAATTTAATGTTTTATAAGTAATTTAGTTTATACTGTCCAGTAAATACATCCAGTAAATACAGTAAGTAATTTCCATTTAAGAAGAAAAGCCCATCGAAAACAATGCTGTACCCAAAGCAAATGGGCTTATACCAGAAAGCAAGTGATCTTATTACAAAATGTGTTTTGTCATCTCTGAAAAGAAAGAAACCCCACAAAATATCTGCTAGCTGCGTACATCCTGCTAAAAGCACATAATAGAAAGAATTTTGCACCATTAATCCAGACAAAAATTTTACTCAACTATTAATTGTTATACATATTATCAAATGTTGGCTGCATGGCACTAGCAACTAAAGGTTTCCTGTTTCAATACTGCCTAACTTATTTGGCCACAGGTAGTAAAAACTAAAAAGTAGAATCACCTGTTACTAGTTTGTAGGTGTACTTTTATAATTTTAAGAACTAATCAATTATTATGACTTCTAAATTAAAAGCCATGCAGAAGCATCAGGACATCAATCATGCATAATTGTGATTTGACAATGCACACTCAATTTCTTTGGATTTTATTACGGAAAGTTCATTGATAGGAAAAGAATTTTCTAATGCATATGACTCATAGGTGAAAGAAACTCCTTTTGGTCCATAAATATAATTCTGAACTTAGCACGATATCAAAAAAACATTGTCAATTTTTTTATTAAACCATTATTTGTTGACAACAAAAATCTTATTAAAGGTTACAAAAAGTATGCACAGAGAGAATGTAAATAAATGAGGGATCTAGTTAATTTAATTTTGAACTTGTGGACTTCCAAGCATTTAAAAGTGTATGCCATATGTTCAGCTGTATTTAGTTATCTATTTTAGAAATATAGCAGACATCAAACAACTCATAATTGGAAAGAAAGATAAATACTACAGACTCATGATCAGTAGCAAGATCAATAGAGATAAACACCATCTTGCAGACACAGGTATATAATGAAAAACCAGTGCTATTCTCTGAAATTAATTACTCATTTCATAATTGACACATCAGAAAGATAGTATCAAAAGCTGCTCAATATTTCTCATCTACTAGCTCCTGAGGGGGAAAAATAGGTCCATCTATAAAATGCAAATTTATCCAATTTAATGCAGAGCTGTAGACACTCTGTTTCCTACCGATATTTCTTATAAACATTGTGTAACCATTAGATCCATGTACTACCTTGTCTTTATAAAGACTGGAAACATGCTGAATGAACCATAAAAGAATTATTGTTGATTGCTTATCATGTACCATTTTACTACTGTTTTCCAGAGTGGCATATAATTTTTCTAGACCTAGAGCTAGAATAGTATGTTGAGAAAATGAAAAATAGGAATAGAACTTCAGAAATAGGAATAGAATAGTAGTAATATGAACTGATGATTGAGTTTTAAGCTGAAGAATACTACACTAACTTTTTAGCAATTGATTTATCTGAATATATGAATTGATTTGATTCCTGTGAACTATATGTGAGACATAAATACTGTGAAATGTGCGAATATGTGAATACTTGTGGTGAATATGTGAATATCTGTGAATCTGAGTTTCAGGAAATATATTCTGACGAATTGCATACAGAAATTATTTTTTTTTTGCCTCAAGACTATAGGTGCCGGTTCTTTACAGGAACCGACACCTATATTGCACATCTAAGACGCTCTGGTAGGCTTATAGGTGCCGGTTCCTATTAACAACCGGCACCTATAAGGACATATAGGTGCCGGTTGTTAATAGGAACCGGCACCTTTCAAGATACATAGGTGCCGGTTGAAGAACCGGCACCAATGTCTTTGGTTATTGGTGCCGACCAATAGGTGTCGGGCCCGAAACCGACACCTATTAGCCGTTTCGAACCGACACTAATAGGTATTTCTGTACTAGTGTTTGCAAAAAGTTTCTATACAAAAGTTGCTTAAAAAATCAAATTAATCCATTTTCAAAAAAAAAATAGCTAATACTCAATTAATCACGTGCTAATGGACCGTTTCATTTTCCGTGCCGTGGAGGATGGGTTCCCAACCCCAGCTAACGAACACAGCCTATGCCAGCCTCTTCATAGGACTCCATAGTCCTGCGCATTCCAACGGACTTTCTATATTCCACTCGCTATATCCTAAATTTAATATCAAATATAAGCTGAATAAATCAACCAAATAACACAAAGCTCGAGCTTAATCCATCGACCATGGGCACGCCTAACCTTGAGAGGACGTGCCGATGCTTAGGATGCAACATGGCTAAAAAGAGACATGTTGGCAGTCGATCAAGAGCTGACGAGCCATAGGAGAAGAAGATGACGGGCCATAGGAGAAGGAGATAGAGCTCAAGATGTGGCGAGGCTAAATACAAGGTGTGGTGGTGCTTGAAAAGCGGTTGGAGAAGGCATCGGAGTTCTGGAGGAACCAACGACGATGGGAAGATGTGGTAGAGGAAAGAAGCGGTAAAGAGAAGAGGCGTCTGAGATTGGGACACTGCGTCACCGATCGATCTATGAAGGATGCACCAGTGGATCTTTGAATACGCTGAACTCAAGACAGGTGACAGGCTTGAGAGAGTGCGACGTAGGAAGGAAACAGAAGCACTCGGAAGACAGTGCTGAAGGACCAAAGCAACTCTGGATGGATGTGGCTTGTACCTCTAGAAGAGGTGGCGGCGAGGGGCACTGCTAAGGAGTGATAGTGTTGGAAGTGCTTTGCTCGGGAGGTGGTCACGCAGGGAAGGAGTAGATGTGATAGAAATTGGAATGGAGAGGCACACGAGGTGACAATATTTGGATCTAAGTTAGATCACTAGCTAGTTCGGATCCACATGAAGGCACGTGATGATATTATGTATTACATGTATATAATTAATTATTATAAAACTGGATATGCAATGTGTTGTTTCAAGGTGCTATCAGACATAATGTGGATTGGCTACCCAGCTACTTGATAGAGGTTAGGATAATATGATGAAATTTTGTGCATGAATGTGACTGCACTGCTTCTATTCACCCTATATGTTGCTCAAATACCTTTCTTTAATTTACTACTTTTCTCCTAAAATATAGCAACCTACTCATCTTAGGACTACGAATCTGAACATGTCATATTCAGATTCATAGGTTGTTGCATTTTAGGACGGAGGTAGTATTTTGAGATTGACCCTTCAAAAAAATTTACTCTGAAATAGACTCATAATTAATGCAGTATTAATTGTCATATGTCTAGGGGCGGTAAAGAGCCTAACTTTTTAGCCTATAAAATTTAAGGTATAGGTTGTGAGCTAATTTTTTATTTAATTTGAACTAAAAAATTTGAGAGCTAGATAAGATTGTAAAAGAACTCATGAGTCGACCCATTACCACCCCTACATATGCCACGAACAATGCTTATTAAGAAATGCATGCCTTAAACACTTTTTTTAATTAAAAAGGTAGAATTTTTGTATAACGAACATGTACAAATTTATTGAGTAAATCTGTATTGATTAGCAAGTTTAGATCGCACACCGTAAAATGGGGTATGCACATTCATTCTTCTAACAGTGTGGGAGTTATGAAAGGAGAGACATTGCTGCTTGCAAAAATAATTAAGAGGTCTAAGACATAGGCCTCTTAATCAGTATGAGCAAAAAGTCCCTAGGAGATTATTACCTAACTCTTGTTTTTAACCCTTACAGCCCCATACCTTACTTATACAGTTCGGTTTTTACTCAATGAAATTGCCACATCCAGTACCCGTCGGAGAAAAATTGAAAACAAACTCTGTTCACAGATACATGCATCTACCGATGTACTAGCAATGTAGAGTACTAAACTAATTGACATGGTTATATATGTAGTACTAGTATATTAGTGTGTAGTGTGTGTGGCACCGACAGATGCAAAACAAATATTCGTTGGTTGACAGGCAGGCAAATGAAGGCGAATTTAAGGCCGCAGATCCTTCCAAACAAAAGTCACGCGCCCGCGTTGGATTTGGATGGTTGGATCGTCGGCAGCTCGGCGCGGAGCGGCGCATCCTGCACGTGCATGGGACCCTACCCCTACTGCGTATTAGCAGCTCGCAATCGATCGCCTCCACCGACTCCCTCCTCCGATCCTGCAGTTATCATCATCGATTAAACATTCAGCATCAAACTAAACAACGGTAAAATCACTCGACAAACAATAAACCCTTATCAAACCCTACTAATAATATAGTCCTACAAATCCTTTGTTTAATTTTTTTAGGGGATCGAATTAATAGGATAAAGCTGGAGTGCTTAATTTGCTACTGGAAAGCATGCAGGTTAATTAAGTACTACTAGCAACAAGTGGATTGAGGACCATACGTGTTAGCTGGGTCTGACCTGACGATCGAGATCAGCCACTAGCTAGCTTTATTGAGTTGCGTTGATTATTATTATTATTTTATTCCCAATTGCGCGTTCGTCAAAAGCTAGCGCTAGTGTCCGCGGGTGGTGTTAGCTCATACTCCACTAGTCCACTGCACTCACCACATCGATCGATCACTCGCTGATAGCTTAAGCTAAATGCAATCCGCCGAACCCATGACATGCATGCATATACTCCATCCAGTGTACCACTGCCAAACTGATACTGATATGATGGAATTTGAGATCGACTTAATTAACTTATAATGAAATGAGTAAAAGTGATATTCAGTTGGCATGCATGGAGATCAATAAAAAACATTTCTAAACTATCAAGAGATGTTCTCTCGTTTAATAAGATATCTGTTAAGCAAAGAGAATAGCATGTGAAAAATTGTTCACCATTGTAACTCCTCAATCTTATCTAATCAAAGAGAGGGATGGACAAATTAAATGTGGTCAACAATGTAGTATATTTTTTGATGCTAAAACAAGTCGGCCAAAGTCACACAAATTTGGACTAATATATTAAGCTACTTTGGTAGTTTCAATGGAGGATGGCCAGCCCAGTCCAGATGGGCGTGCGCCTAACCGGCCGGTAACTAACTAAATGGGCAGCTACCATACCACCATCGATCTCTCCTAGTATTATGTAGTGCGTGTTTCTTCTGTTCCCTCTCGATCATCATATCCTTCTCCTCCTAGGCCTTTAAATGAAAACTGCTCTGCTCGATCGACGATCCATGGATGCAGAGTAGCTAGGGGGAAAAAAAACAATCCGGCAGATTAATTCTTGCAATCCTAGCTAGTAATATATATTCGAGTCGAATTGTTTGTTTGTTTGTTTGTTTGTTGCTAGGTTTGTCTGGGTTGGGTTGCGGTTTGGTTAGTTATAAAAAGAGAGCTAGCAATTCTCCACATTCGACGTACGCCTCTCCCGACCTTCAATTCTCCTCCGCCGCCGCAACCGTTCCCTTGCTTCAATTCTCGATTCGCCATGCATGCAAACCTGCCGAACGCCGATTGATTAATTCTCTTGTATCTAGTACTGCTGTATCCTATCTGGATTCTGGAGTGATCCCTGCCTGGCTCCATCCTGCTGCTGCCGACACACATAAACAGCTACTAGTTGATCGATCGATATTATTTCTTCTCTTCTCTTGGCCGGGGTTGCATATTAATCTATCCCTGATTAATTCATCCGTCTCAAATGCAAGCTCTACTATACTACTCTACTGCCACAACTAGCTAGCTAGGTCTCGATCGGGCGCCGGCACTGCAGTCCCCCAGGTACTAATAACTATATCTCTGTTACTTCTTGTTCGTCTTTTCCTTTTGAGATAGATCATAGATGGATCACAGGGCAACAAAATATAGATAGATATATGGGGTAGTAGACTAGTAGTACAGTACACTACTAGTACCAATAGATCGCTATTACGTTGCCAGGAATAACGCAGGGTTTTCCCTTCCCATGCACTTAATTTGTTGGCTGTTTGTTTGTTGGGTTTATTATTCCTTATCTTAAGGGACTTGTTCGTCGTCCTTTCAGGCCTATATGCATATACATCTGCATCTTCTCCTCCTCCTATGAATCTATGGTTGATTAATCTCATATATAGAGAATACATACCACTAGGTGCGTGAGTGAGTTGCCAGAGGCATGAAGTACAGCAAGGAAGCAAAGCCCGAGAGGGCGGCGGGAGGGCGGTCGAGAGCCGTGCCGGTGGCGCTCCTCTTCGTCGTGCTTTGCGCCTTCTCCTTCTACCTCGGCGGGATCTACTACAGCACCGGCCGCAGCTTTCTCGATGTCGCCGCAAGCAATGGCATCGTTGCCTCTTCTTCTGCTGCCTCCGCCGTTGCCATTGAAAAGGAGGCCGTCCGCACCACCAACACCAAAGCCGCCGCCGTCGTCTTCCCCGAGTGCCCAGCTGACTACCAGGACTACACGCCCTGCACCGATCCCAAGGTACGTAATCTAGTATCTTTCTGATTCAGCAATAGATCGAAGCAGGCAGCATCTGATTGTGACACGCTGCAGCGTTGGCGCAAGTACGGCAACTACCGGCTGAGCTTCATGGAGCGTCACTGCCCGCCGCCGGTGGAGCGCAAGGAGTGCCTGGTGCCGCCGCCGCAGGGCTACAAGGCGCCCATCCGCTGGCCCAAGAGCAAGGACCAGTGCTGGTACAGGAACGTCCCCTACGACTGGATCAACAGCCAGAAGTCCAACCAGCACTGGCTCCGCAAGGAAGGCGACAAGTTCATCTTCCCCGGCGGCGGCACCATGTTCCCCAACGGCGTGGGAGCCTACGCCGACCTCATGGCGGAGCTCATCCCGGGCATGAGGGACGGCACGGTGCGCACGGCGCTGGACACGGGATGCGGCGTAGCCAGCTGGGGAGGTGACCTTCTGGGGCGGGGCATCCTGACGCTGTCGCTGGCGCCCAGGGACAACCACGAGGCGCAGGTGCAGTTCGCTCTGGAGCGAGGCATCCCGGCCATCCTGGGGATCATCTCCACGCAGCGCCTGCCCTTCCCGTCGGCGGCATTCGACATGGCGCACTGCTCCAGGTGCCTCATCCCGTGGACAGAGTTCGGCGGCCTCTACCTGCTGGAGGTGCACCGCGTACTCCGCCCGGGGGGGTTCTGGGCGCTCTCCGGCCCGCCCGTCAACTACGAGAACCGCTGGCACGGCTGGAACACCACCGCCGCCGCGCAGAAGACCGACCTCGACCGCCTCAAGAGGACGCTCGCTTCCATGTGCTTCAAGCCCTACAGCAAGAAGGGGGACATCGCGGTGTGGCAGAAGTCCACCGACCCGGCCTGCTACGACAAGCTCACGCCGGTCTCCTCCCCGCCCAAGTGCGACGACAGCGTCGACCCGGACGCCGCCTGGTACGTGCCCATGCGCTCCTGCCTCACCGCGCCCTCTTCCACGCGCTACAAGAAGCTGGCGCTCGACGCCACCCCCAAGTGGCCGCAGCGCCTCGTCGTCGCCCCGGAGCGCATCGCCACCGTCCCCGGAAGCAGCGCCGGCGCCTTCAAGCACGACGACGGCAAGTGGAAGCTCCGGACCAAGCACTACAAGGCGCTGCTCCCGGCGCTGGGGAGCGACAAGATCAGGAACGTGATGGACATGAACACCGTCTACGGAGGCTTCGCCGCCAGCCTTATCAAGGACCCCGTCTGGGCCATGAACGTCGTCTCCTCCTACGGACCCAACTCGCTCGGCGTCGTCTTCGACAGAGGCCTCATCGGCACCAACCACGACTGGTGAGTAGTCCGTATTTTATTTTATTAATTAATTACTACTTACTTCTCACCATTTGCTGATTTGCATTGAATTCATTCTTCGCTTACTTCAACTACTGATGATGGTATGCCTTGTCCTTCCAATCAATTATTATTATTATTTATAGGTGTGAGGCATTCTCTACATACCCCAGGACGTACGATCTATTGCATCTTGATGGCTTGTTTACTGCAGAGTCTCATAGGTACGTGCACTAGCAAATTAACTTCACATTCACAAGAAATTATTAGTCCATCCAGTTAATAAGTGCCAATTAACACTTACCGTACGTTGCAATTGCAGGTGCGAGATGAAGTTTGTACTTCTTGAGATGGACCGCATCCTTCGTCCGACTGGTTATGCCATAATCCGCGAGAACGCCTACTTTCTGGATTCTGTAGCGACAATCGCCAAAGGAATGAGATGGAACTGCGACAAGCATGACACCGAATACAAGGCAGACAAGGAGAAGGTCCTCATCTGCCAGAAAAAGCTTTGGTCAGGAAAGAACACCCAGCATTGAAAAAAAAAATCAATAACTTGATAGCCTCACCCTGATCGAACCTGGAGGGATCACAATGTAAATCTGCTCAACGATTTCAAGCCAGTGCTCAAGCTAAGGCACTTCACCCTCCAGTAGACTTCATCACACTCTGATACAAGAACGTTCGTAATGATTAAATTAAATAAAATGAGCAATACTCCAATCTATAGGATCCAACAGTTCCTACTCTCTGCCAGTTATCACACAATTTTTTTTTAACAATTAGGGGGCCAATTAATTAATACCACCAAGAGGCAACTGTAAGTTACTGTTATACTATATAGCTTGTTCATTTGTATTAGCCATAGCTTGTTACTGTGATTGTAACAATAGGAACGGCTATATATTTATTTGAATGAGAATGTTTACAGAGTAAGATATTGTTGTTTCTCAAATTAACAAGAGTTGGTTGTGTGTTTTGCTGTTGTAAATCACGATCGATGAAGGAAGAGTACCGAGGAACAATACTATTACCCTTATTCAAGAAATAATCAATACTATTACCATGTGCAATCAAAGTGCCCTAACAAGCATGACGAAGCACTGGTTTTCTGAGGCACATCAGTACACTACCACCACCACCAGCAGCAGCAGCACTTGCTTTGGCATGCTTTTCAGTGACACTACATCTGGGAATATCAAATTGTAAGCCAAAGAAAACCAAAAGAGCAGAATTTTTTTGAGAAATATTATTATTTTAATGGAAAATCGTAAAAATAGTTGGCATCCGGATAAAATCGTAAAAATATGGGCCTATCGAACAACGGAGATTCGACAGGATCCAATCGAACGGCGGCGTAACGAGTGGATGGGCCGATCGAACGGCCGTAGTTCGACTGGGCCCTATCGAATAGCGGCAGTTCGACAGGCCTCAGTCGAACATCCGAGGTTCGATACGCGGGACCTGTCGAACTACGGGCGTTCGACAGGCCTGCCACCCGGCGATTAATGTTTTCTTTTTTTAATTTCGTAAAAAAATTTAACTTGTTAATAATTGATTAATTACAGAATTTTTTGTAATTGATTAATTTGAGAAACGCATCAGTTTTTTACTTCATTAATTTTAGATATACCCATTTGTAATAGAATAATTTGAGTTAGATATACATTGCATTTGTACATGATTAAATTATTTATATACAGATTCTTTATTAATTTTATTTTCATTGTTGGTTTCATATCTTTGCCATAATTTTATTGCGAACGCCGAATGGTTGACGTCGCCCTAAAGGATGGCGGAGAAAGAATGCAAGGAGAAGGATGGCATTGTAGTGATAGTAGAGACCAACGTCGTCGATGAAAAAGCAAATTAACCATTAGTTATTTATTCGTGAAACACAGACCAACAGAACCCAATCGTGACGCATACACCAACATAAGAGGGTTAAGAAGTTGCATTGATGAGCTATAACAAAATGGCAGTCGCGACGAATTCGGGTTGACCTTGGCTACGGACCCACTACTACAGAAATCATTTTTCTGTACGAGGGGGGCTTTAGTTTCCATGCGGTCGACCTGTGGGCGCGTCTGCAAAAATTGCCCCCCCGGGGACGGCTTAAACAGTCGCATGCGAAGATGCATTATCGCATGCGGCTGCTTAAGCCGGCCACATGCGATAATAGGCCTATTTTCGCATGCGGCCGGCTTAAACAGTCGCATGCGATAATGCATCTTCGCATGCGGCTGTCTTAGTGGACCGCATGCGATGATGCGCCCATATATCCCTCAGCAAGGCCGAACTTTGCCATTTAAAACCGAAGTTTCTCTCTCCTACCGCATGCGATGATGCGCCCATATATCCCTCAGCAAGGCCGAACTTTGCCATTTAAAACCGAAGTTTCTCTCTCCTATTGCATGCAACAAATAGGGGGGAGGTTTTCAACTCAAAATCTTTGCTTGAAGTTTATATGAAAGGTGAAGAACTCTCTCTCCTCCTTCATTTGGCTTCATTTTTATTAAATTTTGTTGGTGGAAATTGGAGTTTTTTTAAAATTTTGACAAGGTTTGTTCTAGCTAGTTTTAGCAAAATCTAGCTTGAAAATATATGTTTTGATGGGCAAATTTTGGATGTAAACACTTGTGCATACTAGTTACTTGTATTGTTGTAATTTTTTGGATGGATAAATGTATTTACACGTTTTTATAAAATACCTGCGGTCTATATTATTTGTATCTGTAATTTTTTTGTCTTTATATATAGATGGATCGGTCGTCATGGATGTATGAGATGCAGAGAACTCAGCCAATATTTATGAAGGAAGTATCTAAATTTATTGATCAGGCTAAGGCGCATGCTTTGAGGGAGAATATGACAAAATTCTTTTGTCCGTGCCGTCATTGCAAGAATCAGAAATTGTTGGTAGATCATGATGAAATTTTGGGACACATAATCACTACTACAAAAACATGCATAGGTATCGGCGTAATAGGTGTCGGTTCAACAAAAACCGGCACCTATTAAGCGTTCCCCACCTCCTGCGTGACAAAAAATAAAGAACCGACATATTTGAACAACTAAAAACCGACACCAATACTATTAGTATCGGTTTTTTAAAAAAACCGGCACCTATACTATATTATAAGTGCCGGTTAATTAAAAACCGACACCTATAATATAATAGTATAGGTGTCGGTTTTCTAAAAAAACCGACACCTAAAGAATTGAGCCGAGCCGGTCGGAGCCCAGCTGGAGGGGCCCACCACGCGAGGAGATAAGGCCAGCCACCAGCCACACGAGGAGATTGATCCAGATCGATGTCCCTCACTCTCTCGGTTTTCTCCGTTGGCGCGCGGGTTGGAAGGGGAGGCGGCAGTGGCCCGGCAATCTCTCTCCCTCTCCGTTGGCGAACCGTTGGGAGGGGAGGCATCGGCGGCCCGGCGGCCTCTCTCGCTCTCCATCAGTGGCGACGACGACACGGTGGGTGGGAAGACGGGGAGGCGACGGCGACCCGGTGGCGCCGGCGACACCCTCCTCTCTCTTACTGACCGCCAGATCTGGGGGGAGGGAAGGTGGTGGGAGGGAAGGCAGGGGGGCCGAGGGGCGAAACCAGCACGGCGCAGCCAGCGGGAAGGAAGAGGCTAGGGTTCCGGCGGCCGCTCGGGGTAGCTCCGGCGACATCAAAGGTTAGTATATCCCCCCTCGTCTTCCCTACTCCTCTCCCTCGCCATCTCTCACCCTCCTCTCTCTTACTGATCTCGGCGCCGGGATGGCAGCGGCAGCCTCTCCTTCCTGTGAAAGTGTGAATGTATTTGTGAATGCATATGTGAACGTGTGAATCAGTGAATATTTGATGTGGATGTATCTGTAAATATATTTGTGAATTTGTATATGATTTTGTTGTTGAATATGTTCCTGTGATGTCAATCTATCTTGGTGACAATTTAATTTTGATTTGGGGATTTGGGGATTTCAATTTTGAGTTCGGCTCGATTTGAGCCAGCTCTTTTTTTTGGCTCATGCGAATCTATAGGTGCCGGTTCTATAGGGTTCATAGGTGCCGGCATCTTCTATTGGTGCCGGAAGAAAATCCGGCACCTATGAACTCTTGCGAACCGGCACTTATGGCATATTTTGTAGTAGTGAATGGAGCATGGATTCACCGTCAATTACAAGGTTTGGACCTATCACGGGGAAATCGCCGATCCCCAAGATGACGATGAAGAGTTAAGTCTCGAGATGAATGAGGCAGAGAATTTTGTAATCGAAGACATGTCCCGTGAAAGGATGAATGTAGATGTGTCCATAGATAGTGATGATTTTGAGGGTGGTTTTGATATAGAAGATATGCTATGCCATGTTGAACCTGAGGTTCTAGCGGGTAGATCATGAGGGTTAGAGAATTGGCAGGCATTGGAGAAGGCATCGAAGGATCTTAATTGGCAGGTATTGGAGAAGGCATCGAAGGATCTTCTTTACGATGAAATGAAGGGATGTGATAAGGATTTCATGGTACTACGTTCAGTGCTTGAACTTCTGAGATTGAAGGCTAAACACGGATGGTCGGATATAAGTTTTAACGATCTGATGAGCTTGTTGACTGTGTTGCTTCCTAAGCCTAACTTTATACCATCGAATACGTATCAAGCGAAGAAACTCATATGTCCTTTATCTCTTGGTGTTGAAAAGATTCATGCTTATGAGAATCATTGTATATTATACCGCAAAGAATATGCAGACTTGAAAAATTGCCCAACGTGTGGCACAAGTCGGTATAAAACGGAAAATGGGCCCGTTGATACAGAGTCTACCGACCCAGATTCATCGGAGCGTAAACGAAGAAAAATTCCGTCAATGGTGATGTGGTACCTACTGTCACGCCCCGATTTTCGCTCGGGATTAAAAATTGCCTAATAATACATTTTCCAGAAATTTAATAAAATTTTAAAGCAATTTAATCAAGTGAAATTGTGAGGGAAATTGAATTTTCCTTTAAAAATCATGGCCAAAAATATTTTTGTAATATTCGTCGTGCCCTAAAATACTCTCCAAAATTTTTCGTGAATTTTTGGAGCTAAAGAAGTAATTTTAAAGTCACAAAGTTCATTTAACTAATTAAATAAATTGGAAAACAAATTAAAAAGGTTTCCTTTTGTTTTGGGCCGTTTCCGGCCCAAAACCCCTCCCTCTCTCCCGCGGCCCAGCTCGCCAGCTCGGCCCATTCCTTCCTCTTTCCCTCCTTTGTCTCCCTCCGGCCCAGCTCGGCCCGCTGCCGCGCGCGCGCCGAAGTCTGTATTACCTCCCTTCTTCAACCTCCGCCGGGTCAACCGCCGCCTTTTTCGCCGCCGCCACCACCCCCACTTCGCCCGTGATTCCGGCCGCCTCTGCCACGATCCCAGTCTCCCAAGCCTATAAAGAGACTCCCGGGACTTCCCCTCTTATAAAAGGCGCCCCGAAGCTCCTCTTCCCTTTTTTTCCCGAGCCCCGCCGAGCTCCCTCTCTCCGCCGCTCGCCGGCGCCCCTCCGGCCGCACGCCACCGCCGCTAGCGCCGCCGCCGCGCCAATCCGCCTCCACCATCGGCCCCGCCGCCACTCGCCGACCCCCGTCCGCCCCTTCGCGTCCGCTGGGAGCCGCCGGAAGGCTGCCCGCACCGCGAGTCCGAACCGCCGCCTCCTCCGGCCGGCCGTGGTCGCCATTGCCGCGCGGTGAGGATCCCCGTCCCCTCTCTCTTCCTCTACTCCCGTGCGCCACCGCTCCGTCGCCACCACGCGCCGCCGCCCTAGCCACCGCGCGCCGCCGTCGCTCGCACCGCCGCGCCCGCGTCATCGGTTGCCGCCGTGGCAGCCCGCCGCCGTACCGCCGCCGCCGTGCCCTGGCTGGGTCGGCCTAGGGTTTGGCCAAACCCTAGCCGCCCGCCCGGCCGTAGAGGCCGCACCCTGGCCGGCCCACCTCCCTCTCGGCCCGTTTCCCGTGGCCTCGGCCCATTCCTTCCTGGCCCGGATCCCTCTCCTTCTGCCTCCTCTCGGCCCAGCAGTCCCTTGGGCCAACCCTCTCACTTCTCGCGAAAAGTCTGTTTCGCGTCCCTCCTCCTTTCTTGGGCCGTCGGCCCGATTGGCGCCGCCCATCGCGAGAAGTCCAAATTACCTCCTCGGCCGATCATCTCCCTCAACCCATTTTTGTCCCTTCCCTTAGAAAGTCCACCTTACCTCCCTCGGCTCATTCCCTCCTTTTTTCCCGAGGAAGTCCAACATACCTCCCTCAGTCCGTTGGCCCTTTTTCCAGTACCAAGTCCATTTTACTTCCTTTTCCTCCCCGGTTCGCCGACTTTTATGTCGCCGACACGTGAGCCCCTTTGTTTAATCCGGTCCACACCCAGACCACGTGGCTGCCCGCGGCTTCGCCACGTTGGCGTCCACGTCGGCGCTACCTTCTCCCTTCTGTCTGCCGTGGCCCCCACGTCAGTGCCACGTGGTGCGTCCGCACCCGTGCGTGCGTGGACCTGGTCCACCGTGGATCAGTCGCCCTTGACCCGTTGACACGTGGGACCCGCCGTTCCGGCACCGATTCCCTTTGATGATGTCAGCGTAGTCCTTTCCTTTGTAAAATTAATTAATAATTGCGCAATAAATCGATTTAATTTCCAGAAATTCATTTAGATGGCTCAAAACTTCTAAAATTCATATCTAATTCATACGAACTCCAAATTGAGCCATTCAAATTGCAAAATTCATCTAAAATAGAGCTCTACATGTTTGTTTACTTTTTATGTACTGTTTACCTGGTTTTTATTAGAGTTTTTTTCTCGTATTGCGTGCCAGCGTGTAGATTCCGCCGTTTCGGAAGTTTGCGCTCGCGAGGAAAAGAGTTCGGAAGGTTGTTTGAAGAAGCAAGGCAAGTCACACATTCCCCCTTGAGCATGTTGCACCCATTTTGTGAAATGTTTTACGTTTGCGAATAAAGTGCATGTTTTGCTAATTACATTGGAATAGGGTTTACCTATCTGTTCGCTTGTGCCATGTTTACTTGTTAACCGTCCTTTGTTAACTGTGGGTGATAATTTGACTAGCATAAGTCACTTATGTTGACTTTGCTAGAATTATATATGCTTAGCCATGTTTAATTACCACTAGCTCATTTGATGGGATAATTATACCTTTACTTTTAGTTTCTTGCTGAGCCGTGTGCTCGAAACACCTGACCGTGTTTTATTGGTCGTAATTATCTGACTAAAATATGACTTAATGGTGGGCTGTGGGTGCATGGTTTTGCTTGTCGCGCCCATGGCAATTAAGGACCGGTTCATGGGAAACCCTGGAAGACTTACAGTGCTTACCACAAGCAAGAATGGGCAACTGCTGGATCTGTAGCATAACCCGTCTCTAGTTGACGTACCAGACTAGGGTGGGCGTGATGGAGTTGGGTCGGCGGGGGACTTACCCGTTGATCGGCTGCCGGATTCATCGTGGCACGAGGGGGGGCTGCCTACCTTGGACTTAAAGGTGGGGGTGAAACCCGTGGTGGGGACGATTGGTTAGGGAGGGTTATGTGAAGGATCTTGTCACGATCACTCGCATGGTAACGTGTCAGGCATGGCACGGTGACTGTTGACGACGGATTTTGGTAATCGACTTGGAAAGGAAAGAGGAGACCGAAGCAGAGAAGAAGGATTAAGTTGGAGTCGGACCAAGCTTCGTATCGGACCCGGTAACCGTATCGGACTTGGGGAGTGTTGCTATAGAGGGCACATCGGCCGATACGGATTTGGTTTGGTCACGGGCCGATACGGGTTGTGAGTTGACAGTGTCAACGTGGGCTTGGTCTGGGCTCAAAGTAAGCTTCAAGGAAGTTGCCGAATAGAGATAAAGCTCGGTTTTGGGCAATTGTATCTTGTAAATTAGGTAGTTTAGATCTAATCTGTGGCTAGAGTCTGCCGCAAAGACTTGTTTGTTAGTTGTAGATAAGATCGTGCCCTACAAGGGTTCTGTTGTAACCTCGGGTATAAATATCCCGATAGTTTGTACAGGAAAGCTCTCTCGAATCAATCACAAAAAACCAGTTCAATCTACTTTCGGCGCATCGCCAACCCTCGCAAGAGGTCTTCTTCAGCGAGTTCTTGCTTCCTCGGAGCAGAGGTAAGAACTCGTCCCCGACGATCTGCATCGTCGGGGCTAGCGTGTCGCTTTAGACACGTTAAGCCTCGATGATGTGATCGTCGATTATCATGTCTTG